>BQNB010018478.1:0-43337 GCA_026074375.1 Tanacetum coccineum | reverse complement strand
CTCGGTTTCATTGATTCTGGTTTTTAGATTATATATATTTTATATTTTATTATATATTATATATGGTGTAAAACCGACAATCAAGCCTACAGCTAATTTACAACAAAACATGACAAGGATAATATAATCATACCAAACATATGAGTCAACTATGACTCACTAATATTATCAACTAATTTAATATATTTATCTAATACTCCCCCGCAGTTAAACTTGCTAGAGGTTCAGATAGAGAAATCTTGAGAAGAAACTTGCAATCGTAGAGAAATCATGAGAAGAAACTTGATAGAGGTTCAGATAGATTTTTTTTTAATAACAAATTTTTTTTGGAGAGAATAGAAGCGGTTTTTTTTTGAAAGGATAGAAGTGGCTCATGACTACCGACGGTTAGGTGATAGAGATTTTTTTTAAAATTTAGTTGTGGCTCATGGTGGCCGACAACTAGGGTTTTGATAATAGAGATGGGAGATAGATTTGATTCTTTTTTGAGATGATGTTTGTTTGTTTATGGTCACAAACGGTGGAGGAGAGATTTGACGGGGTGGTAGAGCAGCGACAGCGGCGGCTTGATGATTGAGTAGGTCTCAAGATCAACTAAATTTAAAAAAAAATCTCTCTATCACCTAACCGTCGGCCGTCATGAGCCGCTTTTATCCTTTCAAAAAAAAACTGCTTATATTCTCTCCACAAAAAAAAATTGTTATTAAAAAAAATCAATCTGAACCTCTATCAAGTTTCTTTTCAGGATTTCTCTCCGTTTGCAAGTTTAACTCCAGTCGGATCGAAGACCTCCGCTCCAACTGCGGGGGAGTATTAGTTGATAATATTAGTGAGTCATAGTTGACTCTTATATTTGGTATGATTATATTATCCTTGTCATGCTTTGTTGTAAATTAGCTGTAGGCTTTATCTTTATCTTGGCTCAAGCCTATCTCTTGTATCCTATATATACTGTATGTTTTATGAAGATAATCAAGGACATCAATTAGCCTTCCGGGGTTTTCTATCTTCCAATATGGTATCAGAGACATTGGTACGATCTTGAGACCTACTCAATCATCAAGCCGCCGCTGCCGCTGCTCTACCACCCCGTCAAATCTCTCCTCCACCGTTTGTGACCATAAACAAACGAACCTCCTCTCCAAAAAAATCAAATCTCTCTATCTTCATTCTCAAAACCTAACTGTCGGCCGTCATGAGCCGCTGCTATCCTCTCAAAAAAGAATCAAATCTGTCGCCATCTCTATTATCAAAACCCTAGTTGTCGGCCACCATGAGCCGCAACTAAATTTCAAAAAAAAAAATCTCTCTATCACCTAACCGTCGGCCGTCATGAGCCGCTTCTATCATTTAAAAAAAAAAAAACCAATTCTATTATCTCCAAAAAAAAATTGTTATTAAAAAAAATCTATCTGAACCTCTATCAAGTTTCTTCTCAAGATTTCTCTACGTTTGCAAGTTTAACTCCAGTCGGATCGAAGACCTCCGTTCCAACTGCGGGGGAGTATTAGAGGATAAATGTTAGTCAAAGCAATTACTATTAGTTGATAATATTAGTGAGTCATACTTGACTCTTATATTTGGTATGATTATAGGATTAGTCATTCATTAGTTGTACATTTAATATTCCTAGCTGTATTGTAGTTATCTTGGGCTCAAGTCCATCCTCTTTGTAATGTATATATACCTTGTAATGTGTGAGAAATAATCAAAGACATCAATTAGCCTTCACGGGGTTTTCTATCTTCTTACAGATGTTATTAAACCGTAAATGAATGGTGTGACTTGAAGTTTGAATCAGGTCTAAACATATAATCATATGTCACAATATGACCAAACTATAATCACATGATACTACTAGGTAATCATATTATTATCATCCAATTTCATTTTCCTCACTTTCCATTCTAAACATCTCAATAGTAATTCTTTCGATAATGATAAGTGGTCCTTGGTTTTTGCTTTACTGTTATACCTTATTATTGTGGATGCTTCATGTGCTTTTGTGTTCAGATTGTTGCGTACTGGCGTTCATCGTGACTTATGATCAAACAAACGAGCACCACTATGTTATGGTGTCTTCACATACCAAGTTTAGTGTTCACATTAAGTATATAACATATATGGTTGATATTTTCTACGCCATGCATGGTTCTCCGTTTGTGTTGGGCATATTGACGATTGTAGCTTTCTTTTCATCGATAGTTTGTTTCTGCATGAAGAGCAACATTTTTATTTTTAGATCATTTTCGCATTCAAGCAAAAAATGTTTATAGTTTACATTATACAATACAGTGACCACACGCTAAAACTCAAACGTAGGGGTGGAAATAAAGCGAGCTGCTCGTGAAAAGCTCGAGATCGGATCGGTAAAAATCTCGAACGAGCCGAGCCTAAACGAGCTCGAGCCTAAGTTGCAGCTCATTTATTAAACGAGCTCGAGCCCGAGCTTTACGTACAAAGCTCGTTTGGGCTCGCGAGCCTAAACGAGCCTAATGTTTTATACACAAGCTTATTAACGAGCTCAATAACAAGCTTATTAACGAGCCTAAATTAGATATATTACGAGCCGAGCTCGAGCCAAACTTTAATTTTACATTGCCAAATCGTATAAACGAGCCGAGCCCGAGCCTGTCTAACATACCACGAGCCGAGCTCGAGCTTAAATAATAAGGCTCGAAACGAGTCGAACTCGAGCTCGAGCTTTGTAAAACTTAAACGAGCCGAGCTCGAGCTCTGGCAGGCTCGGGCTCGACTCGGCTCGTTTCCACCCCTACTCAAACGTCATTCCAAGTCGAAACCATAAGATACTCTAGCTTAGATCAACTTCCCTCGAACCATTAGCAACCTAGCCATACCACTCAAATTATTCTTTATTATTTCCCCGTATGTATGCCTAGAGATATACTTTTAGTTCTTCCAGTTTATGTATATTACGGTTTTACCTACAGTAATGATTTAATCACACTGCAAAACGTGGGTAAATAAAATCTTGTTTTTATCATGCGGAAACATGATAAAACTCGCAATAACTTATACGACCTGTATTTCTGGCATATATTTAGTGCATAAAGGGCATAAAATGGTAATTAGCCTCATACTTTCCAAAGTATCACCATCGTATAGATAAAATCGATCCTGTTTGAAAATCTAACGTATCATCGATCGACAGATGATTACATAAAAAGAGTTAATGGCTCAAATCCGAAGTTGTTGTTTGGATTTTGATGGATGCATTTAGGGCGTGGGTGTGTATTCACACGTGATGATTGTAATTGATCCTAGCGTAGGACCATTCTTGATGACTTTTGTCGATCACAACTTGTAATAGTCGTATTCAATATCAAGGTCTCTCATACTATTATTTACCTTATGGTCACCATCACCTTAATTAATTTCACTAAAATTTGGTACAAATCCACCTAGTGTGGTGGCAAAAATTGATTTATATATATATATATATATATTATATAAAATATATATATATATATATATATATATATATATAGTATATATTAGGAAATTCTGTGAGAAGTTAAATTAAAATAATAAGTGGTGAGAAGTGACTGAAACCACACCATTTGAGATGCAACACTTTCATTAAATGCATTTCTATCATCTAGATGCACCTATAAATTTTCGAAAGTAATTTGATGAGTAGATGGTGCAAATTGATTGTTTAATGATTTTGGCAAATGTAAGAACCAAAAATAAGAGAAAATCATGAAATGCATCTAAACTACGTATATGCCTCTAAGCAAAAGCTATAAAACACAATAAGATACATTATAATCATCTAAGATATAAAGATGCATCTAATATAAGTCGATGCATCCGGATATGCGGTTATATTACTTCTTATCCTTCTTATTTTAAGAAAACTTCCTCATTTGATCCTAACTATATATATATATATATATATATAATATATAATATATAGTATATATATATATATATATATATATATATATACACACACAAACATATATATAGGCTTCGGTTTCGTTGAGAAGGTTTTTATTTTGAGAAGATAGAGAAATCTACGTTTGAGCAAATTGATTCATATTTTTTTAATTTATTCACAAGTAAAGCATCATTAATAGTGAAAACAAAGCTATAAATCAAAATTATGATTCACAAATCATTGCTAAAATCAAGTATGGTAATGATTCTTAAATTTGTATAGAATATCAGTATTTTACTTATATTGCAAAACGAGAGATTTTTTAACATTGATCGAAATTTTACACACATATATAGTAATATATATAAATATATATAAATAGTAATAAATATATATATCTATATATACACACACATAGGCTCCGGTTTCCGTTGAGAATGTTTTATTTGAGATAGATTGAGAAATCTACGTTTAAGCAAATTGATTCATAATTTTTTATTTGATTCACAAGTAAACATCATTTAATAGTGAATTAAAGCTATAAATTATAAATTTGATTCACAAATCATGCTAAAATCGAGTTTATGGTAATGATTCCTTAATTTGTATAGAATATATCATTATTTTACTTATATTGAAAAAACGAGAGATTTTAACATTGATTCGAATTTTTTTACACATTTGAATTATAATCGCATTAATTAGTGTTTTAACGCTTAAAAAAATCTTAAATCAAAGTAAAAATCCTATCATTTTTTAAAACCATCTCATTCTTCTCAAAATAAAAACTTCTTAATCGATCCGTATTCTATATATATATATATATAATAAATATATATATATATCTATAATATTATATATATATATATCGTATACGTAACGTACATATACGTATACGTAAACGTACATATACGTATAACGTATACGAACATATACGTATACGTATACGTATATATACATATATACATACATATATACATATATACATATATATATATATATATATATATATAATTAAAATACATATACAAATATACATATACATATCTAGTGCCTCCGTTTCTATTGAAAATGTATTTATTTTAAGAAGAAGATTGAGAAATCTTCGTTTGAGCAAATTGATTCATGTTTTTTGATTTGATTCACAAGTAAACATCATTAATAGTGAATCGAATCTATAAATCACAAATTTGATTCACAAATCATTGTTAAAATCAAGTTATGATGATGATTCATTAAATTTGTACAGATGATTCAGTATTATAGATATATTGAAAAATCGAGAGATTTTTAACATCGATTCAAATTTTTTTACACATTTTTAATTATAATCATCTTAAAATTAAAATGAGTTTTACGCTTGAAAAACGTGATTCAAAGTTAGAAATCTATCATTTTTGAAAACCTTGTCAATCTTCTCAAAATAAAAACCTTCTCAATCGATCCGGATTATATATGTATATATATATATACATGTATGTATATATACATGTATGTATATATACATGTATGTATCTATACATGTATGTATCTATACATGTATGTATATATACATGTATGTATCTTTACTTATATATAGGAGCAAGGATATGAGTTGGCATATGTGACTAAGCATGAAATATATGACATGGCATCTACATGGCACATTTTTGGAAACAACAATGCCATGTCAAAGGGCATTTTTGTCAACATTTTATTATTTTCCCGAAAATTGATTAAAAATTTAGTCACATATGAGAATCGAACCCTGGACATAGTACTTAAGAAGGAGCGACTCAACCACTATGCCATACCAGGTTTTTAGAAAAGAATTTACCAAAGATATTAAATGCGGGTTTTTAAGGTCAATCATCCTCTAGAGAACTTCAACTACACCTACTATTACATCAAAAGAAGAGGAAGAAGACAATATTCTCAAAAAGGATCGATCTAGACGGCTTATTAACATCAAAAGTAGAACGATTCCGAAATCCCCAAATAAACCACCAAGCAACGTAGAAGACTCCTTCCAACAAACCTTTACTGAACCCGGAAGACTAATAGAAGAGACCACTCGTCCCATACTGAGAAACGAACGCAAAGCTGGAAATCGATCTCCCACCAACGGCAAACACGATGCAAAACCTCCTGAGATAGAGAACATCGAAATAACAAATGATGGACATCCTCTTCATCCGAAAAACAAACCGGCAAGAAAGGACTCCCAAAGTAACACTCTTTTTAGACCAGATTGTATCTAGTAGCAAACACCCCCGACACTCTGCCCACATAAAAACATAATCTAATAGGAATTAACAATAACCCACCTACGTCGGCTCAGAATGAGCAGGGGAAGCACCAAATCATCAATAGCAAGACGAGTAACTTTCACACTACTTCACCACTGCTAGAAAGGGAGAAATACCAACGATCATTATACGTTGAAAGAACCACTGAATTCAAAAACGAACTTAAATCTGAGAATTCTTGCTGTTCGACCCCTCCTCTAACTGATCTCCGAAAAGACGTATCCAGGGGACCAGCCATCTTAGCCGCCACACAAATATTGGGAGCAGAATCAAGGGCAAACAAACGCGGACACAACTCACACAAGGGAATATCCCCTATCCAAGTCTCTTTCCAAAAACTAGTAGATTGACCATCCCCGATACGTTTAGAGCAATACGACAAGAAATCAAATCCAGATGACTTAAGCACTTGAACTTCCTTCAAAATCGAACTCCATATGGAAACCTTACGAACTGAATGAGAATCAATCTTATCCCCATGAACCGCTTGGATAACACGAAACCACAAAGAATCATCTTGCGAAACGAAACGCCAAACCCACTTTAAGAGGAGCGCTCGATTAAGAGCGAAATAACTCGAAACCCCAAGACCCCCTTTCTTCTTCGAAGCTAACACCTTATCCCAAGCAATCCATGAAATTTTTTTCTCCAACATGCTGGCACCTTTAAAGAAGTTACTACGAATTGACTCCATTACCTTAAGCACGCCTTTAGGAACCTTAAAAATGGACATGTTATAAAGGGGAGATGCACCGAGAACTGATTTTAACAAAGTAAGCCTACCACCAATCGAGAGGGTTTTCGCTTTCCATTTAGACAAACGCGATTAAGCGTTATAAAATACATCAATCCAAGCCTAATGACGCGTCACCATCCCCCACCCATAACCCCAAGATAACGAACTTGTTTTCCATAATGAGTGAAGCAACCTAAAGGAAGAACCCATATCCACAACTCAGACCGCGAGACCCACACCCAAAATTTGGCTCTTATGAATATTAATCTGTGAATCCCGACTCGATATGGAAACATTTAAGAATAATGATAATAACCTCTCAATTATTATCAGACCATTCACCCATAAAAAAGGCGTCATCCGCATAAAATAAATGAGATAAAGCCAAAGATCCCTGTAACTGAATGCCTTTAAACACATCTTCATCAACTGCTTTACAAACGGATAAATGCAAAGCTTCCATAACAAGAATAAAAAGAAAAGGCGATAGCGGATCACCTTGTTTAAGACCCCGATGAATATGAAACTCGTCAGAAACGGACTTCATTAACTAGTAACGAAGCCTAGCAGAAATCAAAATACCTCTAATCCACGTACAACAACGAACCGAATCCAAAAGCCCAAGGACGTCAGCAAGAAGTCCCAAACGAAACCGAGCATAAGCCTTGAGCAAAATCATCTTTAGAAACAACGCTTTCCTTTGTTCTTCCTTTAACACCAATCACGCCCTTCGTTAAAATGAAAGGACCAACCAAGATTGTGAACTTCCATCAACAAACCGGATTGAGTGTTATACACAATTGCCTGCTATACACCATAGCCAAACGGCTTGCCAACTCTTAGTGACAACCTTATAAATACAACCCATTAAACAATAGTGGCGATATCTTGACGAATTTCTGCATCCAGACTTTTGGTAAATGAAAATTAATAGATTAGAGCAATAAAAGAAGAGTTACAACCCTTAGAGAACGAGCCCTGTTTAAAAGAAATGCTCAACCTGCTACAAACAGAAATCCGGACCAACTACACTTCCAAAATTTTCTAAAGACTTCAAAAGTGAACCCTGTCCGGCCCGGTGACTTATTTGGACTCACAATCCCCACAGCCCAATCTAAACTCATCATGAGACACATGACGTCTCAGTCGGTAACCTGATCTGTAGATAACCATTCGAAAAGAGAAAACTGAGTTCATCTAGCCTTTGTGGGCTTATTAAAACGAGCTTCATAGTGATCTTTAAAAGCTTTCTTCACTAAGATAGGATCTGTGCACCACGTACCATCAACAAACACACCACGGATGGCTAGATTAGACCGTTTCTTGTTAATGATTCCATGAAAATACTTCGAGTTCTCATCACCTTCAATCGCCCATCTGACTTTTGCTTTCTGGACGAAATCCATATCTTCCATCTCCTTTAGATCATTCAGTTAACTCAATAATCTTGTCTCCTAAAAAAACAACGGAATCAATAGGCCCCTATTGATCAAACGTTTATCAATATCACGTAGCTCAGAAACAATGGAGTTCTTAGAACCTGCACTCCTGAAATTTCCTATCTTAACCCACAACCTGATACTTTTTTGAGCTCTTGTAACATCTTTTAAACGAATCATTTATTATTGTCCTATAAGCCCAAGGCGCGCCAAGTCTGTTCCACCATTCATCAAAACCAACGATTTGTAACCACGAATGATAGACCTGAAAGGACGGTCAAAAAAGAACAAAGTCCACTTTAACTCACATAACAAAATGCGGACGATGGTCCGAAATATTCCGGTCCCAAGACCAACGCCGAAATAGAGTGGAAAATATAAGAATACCATCCTAAACAAGGAACCTAACCAAACTTACTCATTTTTTCCGCCGAAGGGTGTGACCAGTAAACGTTAGTTAACCCTCCATTTAAATATCCCCTAAACCATAAACGTATGTAATGATTAAAAAGCTATCGTTATTAACATAAAACACTTACCTCGTCTTTCAACATTGGTACGCACCTTCGTTATATTCGCCCATTAAAAATAGCCTCACCATTCCAACGTCCCAACAAAATCAAGTAAATAATCCATAACACCCGCTCAAAGAAGGTGTTGCGGGCGTAAATAGACACAACAAGAAGCTTAAGTTTTACTAGGATCCACGTCCCCATAAATGGCTTACAGAACAATCCGAATCGTTAACATAATCTTTCTTGAAAAAAGATTCCTCCAAATACAAAGAATTTCACCTAAGAAATACCAATGCCGCTTCACTAAACACAAGTCATAATACGAGAACCCCACATAAATTTCACATCCATGTGAGACACCCTTTCTCCATCTTCGTTTCTTGAATTGCAATAAAATTAATTTTATTATTATTAGATAAACTCCTTTAAACACTCTTATTTGATTGCTACCAAGCCCTTTGCATATTTAAAGAAATAAAAATTCATCTAAAAACAGCCTATCGTCTCCTTTGCTATATAATGAGTATTCGGATATCTTTTACACACCCCTCCATATAATACCCATACCCTACCCACAACGAATCTTCGTGCATCGAGCACTTCCAAAACAGATCCCCCTTTATAATTCCCACTTCCCAACATGAGTTAAACTAAACATCTTCATGACCACATGAGATTGTTCATTACCATAGCCCTAATCTGTTGGTTAAACTCCTTATTCAAGTTCTTGTTCACTTGAATTCACAAAGATCCCACTGGCGAATAACCCGGGGTGTGACGAAAGACGGACTCGGTTCCAAATTCTCCTCTACAGCTTCTTTATACCTAATAGATCATTAGTCCAAACGGACAGCCAAAATCTTCACTTATCGCCCCTTGTACACTGTGTTCCCTGACTGAGAAGATTTTTCCATAAAATCGGTTTCAGCAACTTCTTCATCTTCACTATTATTAAACTCACCCTCCTCTTTCTCATACGTGTTATACTTATTTTCTTTAGATCCTACTCCTTGAACAGATTCGTCTTCCGAGGAATAATCATGTTCCTTAAAATTCAAAGAAGGAGTCCAAGTAAAATATCTCTTAATGCGCGAACCATATACACTTTTACCTTTAACACTAAATTTAAAAGATTCAAAAATGGACACCGATGGCTTAGTTAAAATGCATAGACGTTTTGTTTTGTACGTCCAAAGGAAATTCTCAAACGATACCTTCGAATGTTCGCACATCTCCCCATTTGTTACCGATTTTATACAAACGATTTGCGAGACCAACATAAAGTTGACTCCCACAATATCAAACCACCTACTCGTTCACACTGACCAAGTCCGGATAACTTCCTGTATTCCTTGAACAAGAATTGATCCCAACATGATTAACATTTCTTTTCGTAACTGGTTTATCACATTCAAACATAACCCACAAGCCTCCAAGATAGTGACAATGTAACATTCACGAATCCGCTCGCCACGTGAATTGATTGTAACTTGGTAATTGGAAACAAAGGACTTGACTCCTCCCATAGCACAGATAAGCAGTAAAATCCTTTCCACAACACACTCCTCATCTAACACCAGAGCAGGAGCAGATGACAACGAATATTGCTAGTTGGACCAACGGAGTTACCCAATTTTAAAACTTAAACAATAAGAAGTCACACCTCCCCTTTTTCTGATGAGAAACCCGTTGAGCCATTCATATGTCTGAATCCTTCTTCTAACCATATTTTTGGGGGACCTTAGTAATTAGGATTAAATGGGTTTTTGAGGCCTATCAAACTAACTTGAATTGCAAACAAAGATAACTCCAATCCATATCGTGCATAAATCTTCACCAATCTATCAGATTAAAGACCTAATGAACGGACAAATGCAAATCTCGTTCCCAGCTTTATGACTTAATTCCGGAATAAACACAATCTATAACCGTTCCCATATACGCTACATTGTTCCATAGATCACAGAATTGACATAATCTGGAAATTAGTTACAAAAATCGAAAGGGGAAATTTTCTTGGTAAAATCTTCATTTGAGAAAACTGACGCCTGGTATTTTCATAGAGTCCACCAGTCATCTTGGATTGAAGGGAGTTCAAACACAAATCACGAAAAAGAAAGGATCAAACCCTAAAAACATCCATTGAAAGGAGATCTAAAACTAATATTATCGTCGAATCGAATAAAGAGGATTTTAGCAGATAACAATGAATAACAAACCTATATCACACTAAATCAATGAATGTAATTACTTAGAACCAAGAAATCGATAAACTCAGAACCGAATTCTAAAAAAATCACGTCTGAATCAACAAGGAAGATTAGATAAAGCTATTATAGATCTACACAAATCAAACTTTTTCGATGAATGAAAATCAAACAAGGTTATGGCAAATCGATTAGATTAGTGATCTTGGATCTTGAAGATGAATGAGGAGAGCGATCTCACCGGATCCGTGCTATATATATATATATATAGAGTAGGGATCCAGTGAGAAGTAAATTAAAATAAGAAGTGGTGAGAAGTGACTAAAACTTATATATAGTAGGGATCCAGTGAGAAGTAAATTAAAATAAGAAGTGGTGAGAAGTGACTAAAACCACACATTTGAGATGCAACGACTTGCATTAGATGCATTTTTATTCATTTAGATGCACCATTTTGAGTTTCGAACGTTAATTTGATGCGTAGATGGTGCAAATTGATTTTCATAATTTTGGCACATGCAGAGGAACAAAAAACAAGAGAAAAAATGAAATGCATCTAATATACGTATATGCATCTAAATAAAAGCTATAAAACACATTATGATGCGTTATAATGCATCTAAGATTATAGAGAATCAATCTAAATTTAAAATCGGTTAGCAATCTCGATATGCGGTTATAGTTACTTCTTACCTTCTTATTTTTAAGAAGAACTTCTCTATTGAATCTAACTAAAAAATATTATATAATATATGTTATATATATATATATATATATATATATAGTAAAGATCAAATGAGAAGAAAACTTATAATGAGAATGATAAGAAGAAACCACAACCACACATTTCAGATGCACCTATAAAAATGCATGCATCTCCCCTTAAAATTCTCCTTCCTATTTAAAATGTGTGGCTAGAAATCCTTCTTATTCTTCTCATTATATTTTTTCTTCTCACTTGATCCCTTTCATATATATATATATATATATATATATATATATATATATATATATATATATATATATACCTATATATGATATATGAGGACTTTATTTTCAGCACCCATCTTAATGCGAGAACTGCGATAACCTCTTATAAACCAATCATATTTTTTTAATATTAAAGATTTTTATTTAATCTAAAAGGGTATAATAGTAAAAGACATTTTTATACAATTTTTGATTTTTTAAATAAATCCCTTTTTTTAAATCCTTTAATTTTTGAAATTTTTTTTATTATTTTTTTTACTTTTTGCATTTTTTTTTCAGCATGCATGTTTTTAAAATAATTTAGTGCATACGAGTTTTTAGGAATTAATTTTTTATTTAAGTTTTAGGATTAATTTTTTCCACATGCATGTTTTTCAAATAGTAAAGTGCATGTGTTTTTTAGCTAACGTAAATTTATAACAAACCAAGAACATAAATATTAAACACAAAATTTGATATCGATTGAAATACAATTAACATACAAACTTATAAAAACAAGAAATACATGAATCTAATCGATCTATACATGTGTGTACTAATAATATTTAACGTAAACGGACATATGTGCACACTCATTGTTATCAACATTTTTAGAAGTCGGACATAGTTGCACACTCGTAGCCGTCAACGTTTTCGGAGATCGGACATATGTGCACACTTGTTGTTTTCAATATTTTCATAAGGCAGAAAAATGGGCACCCTCGTTGTCGTCATTCTTTCAATGAGTTACCTGATACAAAGAAAAAGTACAAAAATTAGGAAAACTAAACACAAACTAATATATGCACGTATAAAACATATACGCACGCCCATTTACATTTATTTTGTATTAACCTTAAAACACATATGCACACCCATTTTCGCAATTGTTTTCTATATCATTATTTTATATTAACCTTGAAACAAGAAAAGATAACTTACCTGATAAATATACATTATTTAGATAACTTACCTGATAAATATACATTATTTAGGTTCTTGCCAAAAGCATGTACTTGCAAAAAACGTATTCACCATGATCGTCACTCTTGACCACATGTAACCTCAATGTTAAACAACGGTATTGACCATGTTGAACACATATGACTATTCATAGTTCCTCATTCATATTAACTTATAAATGAAATCATTATAAATATACACATTCACCGACTAAAATGAAGTCGTTTTGACATCGGACCTAAATTGCTACAGTAATGGGCTCTCACTTTGGGCCAGCCCAATTTTGGTTTTTTTTTTGTTTTTTTTTATTTTTTTTTAATTTGTATGCACAAAGTAGAGGACAAAAAGTATTAACAAAAGTTCCGATTTATTCAATAAAAAAAATACTCCTGAAACAACTTCGATACCTAATACTTTAAAATAATCGATATGATCACAAGCGTAAAAACAAATAATTCCAAAAAAAAAAACCATATAGCAAAAAAAAACAACATTTTAAACATAGGCCCAACAAAATAAGCCATATAAAAAAAATTTTATACAAAAATATACACATTGTTCGACAAACCAGCCAAAAATTCGCTATTAAAATGTGGCCCAAAATCTGGCCCAAAGTAAAAAAAAAACTAGCCCAAAATTAGCCTGAAATCTGGCCCAAAGTAAAAAAAATACAAAACGGTCCCTCAACTTTTAACTATTTACGATTTTCTTACACAAAAAATCCCGTAAAAAATTAACAAAAAAAACACGCTCAAATTTTTATTGGTTCACACTTTTACATTAAACATCGGCCTAGAAAAAGATATCCGAACCAGTCCCAAAAAAAAAAATATTCGTTGAAAAAAATTAATCCCTCCCGAGAACCAAAAAAAAAAAACCGAATCGTAAAAAAAAGGAAATATCCGGGAAAAAATTAGCCAAAAAAACCCAAAAATAACCTAAAATCTGGCCCAAAGTAAAAAAAAATACAAAACGGACCCTCACCTTTTAACTATTTATGATTTTCCTTACACAAAAATTCCCGTAAAAAAATTACAAAACCGTCCCAAAAAAATAAAATATTCAGGAAAAAATTAGCCCGTCCCAACGCAAATTTTTTTCCCTGAATCATACAAAAAAAATATATTAAAAATTAGCCCCGCCATAACGCGTCGCCCAAAAAAAACCCCCGAAACCTAAAAAAAATTATTCGGGAAAAATTAGCCCCGCCGCAACGCGCGAGTTCTTTTGCTTGTTAATGAACAATGTGCAACAAAATAACAATAGACGAATTTCAAACACAAAATAATTTTAAAACTAAACAAATAACGAAGACGATTATAGAACATAGATATAAACAAGCATGATTACCCGCAGCGTTTGCTGCGGTCAGTTTAATTTTTTTTCGCGAATTGTGCGAGGCATATTATTTTATATTATTTTTATTTTGTGTAGATTTTATGTTCCGGCCTCATGTTTTAATAGTTTGTTTTTTTTCTATATGTGGACTTACGTGATGCTCCTGTTTAAGGTGTTCTATTTTGCTATACAGGTTTTTTTTAAATATAATTTAATGGGAACATGACCGTTTTTTTATTGTATTACTGTAATGAGTTTATTTTTCAGTCTCATGTTTTACTAGTGCGCGTTAATTTTTTGTCTGTTTTAAAATTTTATATTTTTAAATCTTTTCTATTTTTTATTTGTGCGTGTTTTATTTTTTCGTCTCATGGTTTAATAGTTGATTTTGTAATATGAGGCTTATGTGTTGGGCATCATGTCGCGGGTATTTTTTTATCATTATTAAGTCAATATTCTTGTATTTTTTTTCTATTATGCCGAGCGGTTATTTTTTCCATTGCCTACCCCAAAAAAAAAATTTGCCAAATGGGAGCCCAATTGGCCGGTACTGTAGCAAGGGGGGCGTTTTTTTATTTTGTCCGGTTTTTATTTTGTACGCTCATGTTAATAGTTTGTTTTGGTTTCCTTATATGGGCTTATGTTTAGGGCTTAAGTTTAAAGGTTTTTTTTTTGCTATATCGGGGTTATTTTTAATATAAATTTATGGGAAACATGGGCTTTAATTGAGAATCCGCGCGTACTGCCATGGCGTTTTTTTATTTGTCATTTTGAGCGGTTATTTTTTCGGTCTCATTTTTAATAGACGGGTTAATTTTTTGCGTTAAAATTTTATTTTTATTCTTTTCTATTTTTTATTTGTGCGGGTTTATTTTTTCGGTCTCATGTTTAATAGTTTGTTTTTTTTATATGGGCTTATGTGTTAGGCCTCATGTCGCGAGTATTTTTTTATCTGAATAAGTCAATATTTTTGTAGTTTTTTTTCTATTTTATGCCGAGCGATTTTTTTTACATTGCCTACAAAAAACAAAAAACAAAAAAAAATAAAAAATAAAAAATAAATTGCCTAATGGGCCGGCCCAAATTGGGAGCCCATTGGGCCGGGCACTGTAGCAACGCTGCCAAAACGGCAGCGTTTTCACCCTAACATAGTATATATATTTATAATCAAACCTCGTCAATCAAATCTATCATCCTCCATCATTGTTTTATACTAATGAATATTGAATTTGGAACATAGATGAAACTTTTTTGTTATATTATCCATCAGAATCATCATCCATATGCATCTTTATTGATATGATAAGAGAACAACCGTCGTTATTGATTTTCAATTTAGAGATAAAGGGAGATGCGAAGAAAAACAAAGGAGCGGCGGTTATGTTTTCTTTATGTGAAGAAAGAAACTGATTAAGGTAAATAAAAATGATAATTAATATTAGAGTAAACTGCAAAAATCATCCCTGTGGTTTGTAGTTTATGTCACTAATCATCCCTAGCCGATACTATTGTCACTAATCATCCCTGAGTAATGAAACGTTCGACAAAGGGATGATTTTTGCAAAACTTTTTGTTAAACTTTTAGCAAATATCATCCCCAATAAGGATGATTTTTGCCAGACATTTGTCACTCAAGGATGATTAGTGCTAATAGTATCGGCTAGGGATGATTAGTGCCACAAACTACAAACCACAGGGATGATTTTTACAGTTTACTCTTAATATTATAATACCAAAATAAATCCTAAAAACGTGGGTTTGTTTTAAAAAAATAATTACTTAAATAAAAATGAAACGCGCACGTATGTTCATAGAAGAGTGCATATATGTTTTTTGAATGACGTGTTTATTTTTAACAATATATATGAATTGTATTTCATTTTGTATCAAATTTTGCGTATATTATTTATGTTTTGGTTTGTAAAAAATTTAAAGGTTACATGTACATGGTGTTTGTAGTTATAAGTTTAAAAGATTAAAGAATGTACATCAGAAACATATGTGCAATTAACATTTTTTGGTAGAACAAGTGATGACTACACAATTGTACGCAAGAAACATATGTAAAGTTAAAAAAACATATATGCATTTTTTTGGAAACATGTATGTTAAAAGAAAAATACAAAATAATTTTTTTTTAAAACATGTATGTTAAAAGACAAATAAAAAATAATGTCAAAAATTAAATGATTTTAAAAACGTTTTTTAAATGAAAAATTCAAAAAAGTGAAATTGTGTTTTACTATTAATAATACTAAATTTTTATTGATTTTACAACACGTGTACAAACTAAAAATGCAAAAGAAGAAAAAAAGTACTATTTTTTCATTCCTAAATTTTAGGAATAAATAAAGAAAGTTTTTAATTAAAAAAGTGTAAAAAAAATATTTTTTTAAGTTTCGAAAAATAAGTGATTTAAAAAATGTTTTTTATTTAAAAATAAAAAAAAGTAAAAAATATTAGCCGTGTATAAATAAAGTCAACTGTCGACATTTATTAGTCATTAATTGATATTGTCATAAAAAATGTGATTGACTAATATACTATTTTCAATTAAATAAAAACATTTAATATTTACTAAATTGTGATTGGTTGAAAAGAATTATGTAGAGTTTTGCGCTTAAAATGGGTTCTCAATATAACGCGCCCTATATATATATATCATATATATATAATCTAAATATATAATATATATGTGTGTGTGTGTGTGTGTAGATATTAGCCTTTATAAATAAAGTCAACTGTCAACATCATAAAAGTTAAAGACATTGAATTAGTCATTAATTGATATGGCATAAAAAATGTGACTGTCTAATATACCATTTTCAATTAAATAAAAATATTTAATATTTACTAAATTTTGATTGGTTGAAAGGAGTTCTGTAAAGTTTTGCGCTTAAAATGAGTTCTCAATATAACGCGCCCCTATATATATATATATATATATATATATATATATATATGTATGTATATATATATATGTATATATATATATATATGTATGTATATATATATATATATGTATGTATATATGGTTTTTTATATAAAGTGTGTATATATATCTATAAATATATAAATATAGTATATATCTATGATAAATATAAATAAATAAATAAAATGTAGTATATAATTATATAATATAAAGAGAGAGAGAGAGAGGGGGGGGGGGGAGGGGGAGAGAGATAAGGGGAGGGAGAGGGAGGGGGAAGGATGAAAGAAGGTTAAAATAAAAAGACAAATATTCGTGAGAAGGATAAAAAATAATGTGTTTTTAAAAAGTTCTTGAAATTTTTTTAAAAAATTCCACAAAATCAGGTATGTTGGTGCATAAAACTTTTGTAAAAGATGTTTTTCTAATTTTGAGTTTTTATACTTTTTAATGCACAAAAAACTAAAATTTAATGCACAAAAAATTTTTGATGCACAAAATTTTAACTTGTTATAGTTTGATGAGCAATAAAATTTTGATGCAAAAAGTTAAAAGAAGTTGGGTACAAAAACGAATTTTGATGCACAAAAAAAAACAATTTGAAGAGACCGACATAACATATGAAAATTCTGATGAAAACGCCATATGAGAAAGCTCGCAATCATATAAAAGATCTTCTTCAGATAACTCTTTTGGTTCTTCAGTTGATTGTTCTTGAGAAGGATCTGAACCTAAAGCTTAAGCTACTATAACTAGTTTCTTCTTGAGAGCTTGATACCTTATCAATGAACCTGACTGTCTCTTTTGAGCTTGTTCAACAATTTTACTCCAGTCAATATCATTAGCTTTTTTTCTCTCTTGATCAAACTATTTTTATGCTCACACATTATCTCTCAATTCTTTTTGCTCATCAAGTCACATAATTTTGTACAAATTCCATCAATTCCATTTGTTTCATACTGTCCTCCCCACTTCCAAGTGTGTAACCTCTTGAGAGAGGTGGATCATTGGACGTTTAGATGCAGCCTCAAACCTAGTTTGAGCATCTATATCCCTAATATGGTAACTTGACACCTGGGACCACTACCTGAACCAAATCCCAAAGGACTTAATTCATTAAGTGTTGTCATGGATTGGGTCTTAGTTTATGTTACCACTGTCCTGCTCTGTGTTAAAGCTAAAAGCAGTAGTGGCAGCCCTTTCCATTCTGTCACCCAACTCCTTATGGACAGCCTCATCACCAACCTTTGTCAGGGGGACCACCAGACTGAGGTACCTTAGTGTCCCGACCTCTTTTGATTTTCCTATGTGTTTGACACTTTTTGTTTGATGTTACAAATGTTTCCAATCATACTTGAGTGCATAATAGACATCATGAGCCTCCCCTCAAACAATACTTCACTTGATAATAGACAATCAATTTTGTTTATCCTGCAAATGTTAGTTCAAAACCAAGAAAAACACAATCCAAAGCATTTTTTTAACTAGCAGTATTGATTTAGAACCCATCAGTATAAACAATTTGCCTACCAGTATTAACTTTTTCCAATAACCATGCAACAACATGCCTCTATTCCATTACATACACACTGAAAGAACTAGATAGACATGTTGAGAATTCATGGGATCCATATTTATGACAATACCCATGAACTAGAAGTCAAAATGTTTCGTAATCACCAAAATACTTAATTTTGACCATTTCTTTCCTAAAGTTAATCTTAATTCATCCAAAAACTGAGTTGAAATACTGTTTTTGGCCAACTATCAGCTAGCAAAGGATTAAGAATTCTTTACCAGTTGTCGTTTGCCCTGGAATAGCCAATTCTTTCTTGTCTGTTAGACATGGTGAATTGATGACCATTTGTTGTGTAGTATACAACCAATACTGAAAGGACATTCATGCTATCATCAATATCCTCCTCTCAACTCTAGCATTTTCATCAAATCAACATATCCTTTATAAATCAAATAACCTTTAAACTCTAAACCTGTAAAATGTTAGTTCCAAACACAGAGAAATACAATCCAACACATTTTGCATAATACTCATAAGAGAATTAATTTCTCTTTGGGACCCAAGCCATTACTGACTTGATTCTACCTGTTGGATCAACATAGTCAAATTGCTTACAAATGTATGATCCATTGTTTTTGGAGACATGATCTAGTACTTTAATTTTAGGTCTCCAAACCCAGCATGCTTTGGACTTAACATCATTAATCTCTTGTTCCCCAACAACACTTATCACTCTTTTTCCTTTAGCAGTATTAACAGAATTTACCTTGACAGTATTAACTCTGTTATTCAAATTTCTGTTTTTAAGTGATGTATGTTGGTAAAAAGATCTCCTAGATGGTGAATGTGACTTCTGAAAAGTATTTGGTTTAGATTTTACAACATTCACAAAGGGTTTGGGTGCATCAGTCTTAATAGGCCTGGCAGTTCTAACTAGTGCTGCTGCTCTTGAAGAACTTTGCCTAGCAGTACTAATTGGTACTAGGCCAGACTTGGTTAAACCTGCTGTTGGAGCAAAATTACTTCTAGAATTAGAGAAATTTTGATGATTAGTCCTCATAGCATTATTCCAAACTGGTCTAACTTCCCTTTGACCAGTCCCCTTTTTCACATTGTTCAAAACAGGTTTTTGTACCATCTTTTTATCATGAAAATCACAGTCTTTAATTAGATGGTTAAAACTCCCACACACAAAACAAGCTTTTGGAGTAACTGATATTTCCATCTCCTATTTTTAGACATTGGTGTATTCCAGTTAGTACTGTTATTCCTAGGATTCTGACTAATTTTCCTAGGTTGATCAGCTTGCTTAGGTTTTTGAACATTAGTTGATTCTGACACCTTTTCCAAAGTCTCATCCTCATCACAATCAGAAACCCAATCTTCAATTATTGGGGCACCAGAGGTTTTCTTAATCTCATTAGAGGAATTTTCACTAACACTCTTATTAACCTTAACTCCATAGCCTTCAAATTCAGGCTGTTTAAACTCCTCAAGACCAGAGTTTAACAAATCAATATGTAGGTGGGTGCAAATAAGCTGTAGGTGGGAGGGTTCAATGCATTAAACCCCACACCTTTTTATTGTTATCGATATTTGACTCTATCAATTTATCTATGTCTCTTAGAAATTTGTAAGTTGTAAATCTTTAATTCTGATTACTCTCTTTTTCTTTCTTAAGTCTTTCTATCTGAATCTTAAGAGCATTAATTTCTGATTCATTAAATGAGGCATCTCTTTTAAGAACAGCAATTTGATCACAAAGCATACCCTCATTTTTCTTGTAGAAGACTAGTTGTTCTTCCACAGAAGCTAAACCTCTTTTATAGTTGGCTAGATCAAATCTATTCGCACCAGTATCAAACAAAATTGTAGCATAACGGTTGTTGAGGAGAAATGTACCCGTGATGACGTTAGAGTCTGGGCTAGCATCTCTTCCTCCCAAAGCATAAGCTCTTCCTTGAGCTGTGCCATTTCTGTTCCATTCCCACGGTTCTTCAATTTTAGGCAATTCTTCTTTATGTGTCCAGTGTTACCACATTCATAGCATGCTCCTGTCTTTTGATTCTTGTTGTTGTTATTGTTGTTGGTATTGACCCGACAATCATTGGTAGCATGACCATACCTCTTGCAGTTTCCACACTTGGGTGCACATTGCCCGGTGTAGTGGTAATTGCACTTGGTGCATAGAGGTAGATTTCCAGTATAAGCCTTCTTTTCACCAGGGCCAACAGTGTATGCCCTAGCTACATTTTGCTTCTTATGGGGTTGTTGATTGTTCCTTGATGAATCATCAACCTTCCTTTTGTTGTCATTCTGCCTTTCCGCATAAGTGCGTAGTTTCTGATCCATCAAGTCGTTGGCCAACTCGATAGCATCATCAAGAGTTTTGGGTCTTGCAGACATGACATTCCCATGAATGTTATCAGGAAGTCCACTGATGTACTTGTCAACCTTTTCGGTCTCATCAGCAAGAAATTTGGTGCACATCAAGGCTAGTTCTTGGAAACGCTACGTATAGGCTGCAACATCGTTTCCCCTGACCCTAAGATTCCACAGTTCAATTTCAAGTTTCTTGATTTCACCTTTTGGACAATATTTGTCCGTCAACTTCTTCTTGAGAGTTCCCCAAGTCATAGCATAGGCAGCATCATGACCTAAGGTTCTCACATGACCATTCCACCAGGTTAGTGCAGCACCTAGCAGAGTGCAGGTAGCGAACTTCACTTGATTGTCAATGGCACAACCGCTAATGTGAAATACTGATTCCATCTTTTCGAGCCATTGAGACAGGCCAACAACGCCTTCAGTTCCCTTGAAGTTCAAGGGTTGGCATTTCATGAAATCGGTGTAGGAACAGACACGTGCAGGTTGCACAGGCCTTCTGAGTCCTCCACCCGAACTTTGGCTTGTATCATCTTGAGTATGGGTAGAGTTTCTTTGGATTGCCTGATCGATCATGGCTTGAATGGATTCTTGAGTCATGGCGTCGTTTGCTCCTTGTCTTGTTACAGGCATGATTCTACTAATCACAAGAATACAATGTACGTGAGATATAATCACAATGTCGATTCAAATGGGTATGATAATAATAACTACACCACAACACAATGGAGAATGAATAAATAACAAATGATGTCACTCATAACATAAAACATCAACATTTCATAACATAATGTCAAATCATACATGATTTGTTTGAATACAAAATGACCACTAATGATCTAGTACAGAAAATGAAAATAACGTGTCCTAATAGTCTATTACTGGATAGTTACCATAAAACTTGAAATAGACTAATACAAGATACTAGAATGTAAAAGTGAACAACTAACAGCCTACTTGGTATCCTCCACAGTGTCAATCTGAGCTCTAGCCTCTAGTACATGGGTACACATCATATGTCTGATTGCACGATCCTTAGCGCTCTAGCGCTGCCACTCCATACGACTTATGTGAGTCTCTAATGTCTCAAGGCATGCTAATAATGCCCTATTTTGAGCCTCGAAACTAAGGTAAGATTGGCGTACCTCATGCAACTCTGTCTCGTAAGAAGTCTTCTGGCCTCTTACTACATCAATCTCGAGTCTAATGTCTCTGCGATTAGTATGAGCATCCTGAAGTTGAGTATAGAAATCCTTACTCTCCTTCATGTAAACCTGTGGCTAGTAGCTGACCCTCAAGTTGACTTCCTCAATGGAAGTCATCATCCTATGCTCAGAAGCCTGCAAGGCTCTAACATATCCAATATCCTCAGCTCTGTCAGCAGCTCTAGCAATAGTCCGGGCATCATGACCAGGACTACAAATCAAACCCTGTCCTGCCTTAATAGTATCAACAAAATCATATCGACCTCTAGGTGGTCTAGCAGCAGCAGCAGAACTCTCTACTACATCACACCCAGGTAGGGGAGCAGTAAACACAAATCTCCTCTAAGGTGGCATGTCCTCCTCAAGGATGTCATCTCTTACGTGAATCATGGCTACCCTATGACCTAGTGGTGCCTGATCATAGGTAGGGCTGGTGGGTGGTAGTGGGAATGGAGGTGATGGTATTTGATGTAATGTTGATGGGATGAGTGGAGTTGATGGTGGTGATGGACGTAGTACAATAGTAAATGCATCAATAAGTGCCTCGGTAGAAGCGGCCATGGGTGGTTGAGGTCTGACAGATATCCTCGCCCCGTGATGTCTAGGTGGTGGTGGTGTAATAGCAGTCTCGTCCTCCTCGAATGGCTCAGTCTCATTGGAACCCTCAAAGGGTTCCTCCTCCTCAGTATCCTCCTCCTTAGGCTCATGCTCCTCACTGGGATCCTCCTCGTGATCCTCATCCTCAGGCTCATGCTCCTCATTAGGATCCTCCTTGTGATCCTCATCCTCAGACTCATGCTCCTCACTAGGATCCTACTTGTGATCCTCATCTAATCAATAGAATCCTCCTCCATCGACTCTAAGTCAGCAATGTGTCTAGGTGACTCAGCAATCGGCAAAGCGTCATTAGCATAAGGCTGATCCTCATCCTGAATGTCATCATCTGATGGTACATGGTACTCTAGGTGCTCTAGCTCCGGAATGTATACTGGTACATGCTCATCCAACTCCATGGGGTCATGTACATAAGCGGGTAACAGTGGTGGTGCCTGTCCTTACTGGGCAACCTCCTCGTAGGGGTCCATCTCTAGAAGCTCGCTGGCATCCATAAGTGGAATACCCTATGATGGTCCATCCGAATCTGAAGATATGAACGTATAGGTAACTGCAGACGATGCATTGTCCGATGACATGACTGAAAACCTGAAATAATTAAAAAAGTATAATTTATTTATCAATATAGACCCTTATAGTAATATACGTAGTATAATATAATACATATATAACTTATGCGAGCACTTAGTCTAACTAACTAATGCTAATATGATGCATGATATGTACGTATATACACTAGATGCAAACTAGATGCAACACTACTTGTTTGTATGTATGTCCCTTTGAAAACTTTTGAATGACACAATGTTTGAAAACGGTTATAGTACAGCAAAAACATTTGACCTGGTTCTCTATAACCTTGGTTCTTGATACCAATCTGTAACACCCCCAAATTAAGTTGCAGCGGAATATGATGATCCAAGGGCATTACTTCATAGATCAATAGCACAAGATATGAGAATGACCTCTAAAAGAGTCGTTTAAAAACTGATACATTGGATATCACAAATGTTTGTTACAAAATCCCTTAGACTAAACTTGTTCAACTTGGAAATGTAAAGATTTCACAACATAACAAATATCTCAAAATGTAATGCACGTAAATCTTTATAGCAATATGACTTCAAAAGACGACCATCCAATGTACCCATGACTTGCACCTTATTGACCTGAGAAAACATGTTTAAACAACTAGTCCACACAAATGTTGGTGGAATTTAAAGGTTATAATTAATGAGGCGGATAGCAAGATTTCCCTGTAATAAAGCAACGAATACAATATCACAAAATGTATTACGATATGCACTAAGCTCATGACACTGAAGCTAAATAATGTATGTATATCAAATACATATAATTGATGGTGCCCAATGTAGATGTTCAACCCGTAACATCTATATGATCTAAAATGGTATACGTTCATCGTTTATGGCCAACCAGAGAACTAACAAGTGCTACTTGCCCGAACGGGAGCGTCACTCCAAATAGATCTATTCATAGCATTCGCGCTTACAATCCAGTAATTAACAGTTCATGATGATGGGCATAGTAGGTTACAGCTACTTAGGCAAACTCGTAATATTTGAATTAAAATGTACTTGCATCCAATTTGTAAAACAAACATGATCTCATCCCCAAGATTTGATAAATGATTGAGAAATGAAAATTGGGGACTATAAACTCACCTTAGGTGAATGAATGTATGATATAGCAAATGAGTGACTCGTCACTTGATAGTCCGAATGCAACCTAATTAACGTAGGTCGTATAAGTACTAAGTACCTTGAATAATAATACCATATATAACTCTAATTTCGTATTAGTGAAATCATATTTATAAAATAAAAACGTTTATAAATATCTCTTTAGTGAAAACGACGTAATTTTCCTATTTTAAGTCCGTTTCTTATGTCTATGCTTTCGTATCAAGATGAGTTATCGAAATATTACATTTTCATAATTTGAGTCCCCTGATAAACAATACTTTTTACTGTTCATGGACTTTTATAGAATTAATCGTCGTAAACTCGTAAATGTTGTATTTTATTCGTTTTAACTTCGTTTTTAATGATTCTTTCGGGCATGTCTTTGTAATTAAAAGTTATATCTAATTAATGATGTTTTCAAAATAAATATATCTGAGGTGAACAGTAACTTTTGTAAAATTAGTTTTATAAAAGTATTTATTGTCGTAAACGTAAAAAATCCATAACTCCTTCGTTATTAATCGAAAAATTACGATTCTTAATGTTTTGAAATCCTAAAATATGTATTATCTGAGAAAAATAATCATTTGTATATATCAGAAGTGAAACTTAAAAAGTTTTTATAAAATTTCTTTTATAAACGTGTTTATTATCGCGTAACTTGTAATATACTATCTCCCTTACGTATATAACCGGTTTTTTCGAGTTTCGTCCTTTTCGAATCCTCATTACATGTATTATTTTATAAAAATATATTATATATACTTTAATTTCGTATTTCAAACAGCCCCTTTTTATACTTTTTGTAAAAATATGTTTTAAACTTGTTTTTGTAACTTTTTAGTTTAATCACTTTGTTACAAGTCCTTTACAACACTTAATATCTCATGTATTACACACCTAGGGTCCTTAGTCCATGATTAGTCCAAATATTGACAAAAAATCACAAGATCCATAAGTTTACATAATCATTTATTCATGAACTTTTATATATACACTTTTTTAGGTAACTTGTTTATATAAGCTTTTTATACATAAACCATGCTTATTTAATGTATATACTTCTATTTTCACATGTTCTTAACAACAATATAACACATGACAAAGTATATCATACCATGATCATAAGTAAAAATTCCATTTTTTACATGTAAATAAGTTTCCTAGATGGTGATAACTATACAAACATTATATATGCATAAAATCATGAATGTAAAGAGATTAAGAGTTTTAGATAACCTTAATATGAAGTGTGGTGATGAACAACAAGATCTAAACCCTTGTTTAGCAAACAAACCCTAGCTTCCAAGACCAAAGAAACCCTAATTCCAAAAGAAACCCTAATATGGAACCTTCTTGCTTTAACACTTGTAAACTCAAAACCAAACCTTCTAAACACCTTAAGATATCTTAGATATGATGTAGGAATGCTTGGAAATATTGTAAATATGTTTGGTATGGATTACTTGTGTTGTTTGTGTGGTGCCGTGGGTTAAAGCAAAACAAAGAGAGAAAAGAGAGTTTTTCACTTAAGCAAATGAAGAGTGTATGTGTTTTATTACTTGTACATGTATTATATACTATGAAGACTAGTCTAATTCACTATTAGGAAAGTCTTAGGTCAAGAAAACATTAGGAGTAAAACATGGAAGATATTTGGTCAAGACTAGTGGAAAGACATAAAACATAATGAGGTGAAGTTTGTACAAGACTTAGTATGTATTTTGTGAGCTATATGTCCCCCTTGGGAACATATTTCAGCCGAAAATAGGGGAGGAGGGGGAGATACTTAGTTGATTTTTGATATTTCACTTATATATTGCATTTACTTGTAGCCAAAAGTTGTTGTTTAAAATATAAAGGTAAAACTTGTAATGTGTATGTTCTAGTTAGTTTATTTTATGTACAATATGACTAACAATGTTAACATGGGTAAAGTTTTATGAAACTTTGGGTATTGGGCATAATAATGGGTATTTGTTGAAGCGTAGAAAAGTTTTGGTGGTTCTGGGTATGCCTAAACGTATTTTATCGCGAAACGTAAACACTTTACGTAACCAATAAAAATAAAATGTGCAAAGTTAATAATTATCCTCCAAATAATTATCTAACACTTGCTTGACGTAAACATTTAATTGTTTGATGTCTGTTTACGTTGAATGATCATTTTTAGCTTACACGATTTAACTTAACGATTTTAATTAAAAGCAAACGCGTACAAGACTAAAAATAAATAGTGAAATAAATAGCATCGTATAATGACCTAAAACACGGGGTGTTATATTCTAAGCCTACCATCCCCAAAATGCCTAAAAGACGTACAAAAGCTAAATGGAAAATGAGCAAGCCTAAACAGATTTCTATCCAAGTCAGCAGAAAATTCACTGCTGTTTTTCAAAGCTCTAAAGAAATGCACAATGAAAAGTGATTTTCATTAGACCATGGAAGTGGAACATGCGTTCAAACAAATGAAAAAGCTAATAGTAGAACTACCCACATTAACCACGCCCATGGAGAAGGAGGAGCTTATTGATTACCTTGCGGCAGCAAAGGAGGCCGTGAGTGCAGTTTTGATGATCAAAACAAAAACAAAGCAAATGCCAATTTATTTCGTTAGTCGCTCCCTGCAAGGTCCAGAAATAAATTACACACCGCTGGAAAAACTGGTGCTAGCATTAGTCCATGCAAGCAAACGGCTAAAAAGATACTTCCAATCACATACAATCATTCTCATCACGAACCAGCCAATCATGCAGGTGTTGTCTAAACCAGAAGTCGTAGGAAGACTGTAGAAATGGAGTATTGAGCTAGGGGAATATGACATACAGTACAGGCCAAGAACATCAGTAAAAGGAAAATCTTGG
This sequence comes from Tanacetum coccineum, assembly GCA_026074375.1. NCBI lineage: Eukaryota > Viridiplantae > Streptophyta > Magnoliopsida > Asterales > Asteraceae > Tanacetum > Tanacetum coccineum. The sequence continues at coordinate 15,755 of BQNB010018478.1, read as the reverse complement.
CAGACTTCATAGTGGAACGTCCGGAGGATGACTCCTTAGCCACGACCACTGAAGCAGAGGAAGAGCTTCCAAAACCATTGACATTGTTCACGGACGAATCATCCTACATAGACGGTTTCGGAGATGGCCTAATACTTCCAAACCCAGAGGGAATAGAATTCACTTACGCCTTGAGATTTAGGTTTGATACAACCAATAACGAAGCCGAGTATGAAGCTTTAATAGCTCGTCTCAGAATCGCGGGGAAAATGGGTATAAAAATCTTCAAGCAAATGTGGATTCACGACTAGTGGCTAATCAAGTCAACGGATCTTACATAGAAAAAGAGTCAGGCATGATACAATACCTAGAGAAAGTGAAAACACTCATCGGTAGTTTCAAAAATTTCTCAATAAAACGGGTGCCTAGAAGTGAAAACAAAAAGGCTGACGCTCTAAGCAAAATCGTGTCTACCAGTTTTGCTCACCTAACTAAGCAGGTCCTAGTGGAAGAGCTCGATGAAAAATCCATCAATGAAAAAGAGGTGTTAGCAGTCGTGGAGGAAGAAGGAAGCACATGGATGACTCCAATCTATGAATATCTCACGGAAGAAATACTTCCCGCGGAAAAAGAAAAGGCAAGGGCCATACGACGCAAGTCAAGACGGTACTCTGTAATCAACGGGGTCCTATACAAGAAATCCTATCTCGGACCATGGTTGCGGTGCGTGGGGCCACTACAAGCAAATTATGTCGTGAGAGAAATTCATGAGGGGTCTTGTAGTATGCACGCCGAAACAAGATCGGTGGTAGCAAAAGCCATACGGACAGGATACTACTGGCCAACAATGCACGCGGATGCAAGAAAAATGATTCGGGAATTTCAAGATTGCAAGGTTCACCGCCCCGTGCCAAGAAACCCACAACAAAAACTGACTCCCATCATGTCCCCGTGGCCATTCTACAAATGGGGAATTGACATAGTCGGACCTTTCCCGGAAGGACCTGGCAAGGTTAAATTCCTAATAGTAGCAATTGACTATTTTACAAAGTAGATTGAATCAAAGCCTATCGCAACAATAACAGGTAATTATATCAAAAAGTTTGTATAGGATAACATAGTCTGCTAGTTTGGCCTACCAGGGGAAATAATATCTGATAACGGAAAGTAATTCAGAGACAACCCATTCAAAGATTGGTGTGAAAAATTGTGCATCCGCCAGTGCTTTGCCTCCGTCAAACATCCACAAGCTAATGGTTTGGTGGAGAGAGCAAACAGCAGCTTGGGAGAAGGAATAAAGGCACGTCGAGATGAAAGAATCAAGGATTGGATTGAAGAAATCCCACATGTCTTATGGGCACACTGCACCATGATCAAGTCAAGCAATGGTGATACGTTGTTCTCACTTACATATGGAACGAAAGCAGTAATTTTAGCATAAATTGGCATGCCTACCTTGAGGACAGCGAAAATAGACATGGTGCAGAATGATGAAGCCTTGTAAATCAATCTTGATATTTTAGAAGAAAGAAGGGAGCAAGAAGCAATCCGCAAAGTAAGAAGCAAGGCAAAGAAGGAAAAATATTACAACTCTAAAGTCCATAACACAAGTTTCAAAGCTGGAGACCTTGTAACCGGAACAATGATGCCAGCCATTCACAAGATAGCGGGAAGCTTATCCCTAAGTGGGAAGGACCATACGAAGTAACGGAAGCACTGGGCAACAGAGCGTACAAGCTCAGGGGCCGCAGTGGAAAGCTCCTTTCGCGAACTTGGAATGTTCGCAATCTCAAAAAATGTTACGTGCATGAAATGTAAGCACCCTTCCCACACAAGTCTGGTAGCGGAAGGGGCAGTGTTTGAATTTCTTTTGTCTCATGTAATGTCTTTTATTTAAATTAATGAATGAAATGTGAAGCCTAGCTACCTTCACAAGTTATTTAAAACTTCAATTTTCTTTTACTTTGCAAAATTATGTGTATATTATATGATTGGTAAGACGCGCACACAAAGGGGCACGACCTCATGAATACAAGTTATTATTCTGCATAGTACAAGCATGAGTAACCTAATAATTAACTCATGTACATAAGAGGTTTGCAAGCCTAGTACCGGGCGAATAACCCACAAATATTCAGCTAAGACTATCACTGCAAACGTATAACCGCGGTATTAAAAGATAGCAACACAAAAATATTAACAAGAGAAAAATTATTAAGTATTATACAACGGTGATACAAAAACATAATTAAATCGTTTAAATACAAACAGCCTTAATAAAAAGGTCAGATACGGCTGCGGTACAAAGACATGATAACAAAAAAAGGCGTTACAATAACAGCAGGCTCAATCAACCGCAGGATGCTCCAACATAGTCTCCAACTCCTCCTTCTCAAACATGATCTTTAGGGGAGAAGGAACTTTAGTAGACGGCCTCGCACCTGAAACTTCATAATTAGCCACTAATACTGGAGGGACAGAGCCGGTCTGAACGAAAGTAGTGGATAGGGCAGTGGTTGTAATCATAGTCGAAACTCTGGAAGTACTTGTTTCACCAACTAAATTTTCAGCAGATAGCTGCTCAATAAGAGGAACCAAGGCATCAGAAAGGGATAACTATCAAGACGCAACATTTCCTCTAATTCATTAAACATGAGCATGGGCTACATCTAAAGAAAAAGACTAGAAAGTCTCTCCAATGACCACTTGATCCTCCAACCGGTGAATGGGAAGCATAAGTTGCTCAGGTGAGGGCTGCAGCTAGCTAGCCTCCGGAGTCTCAGCTGCTGGACCTTCCAAATGAAGGAGACCTATAATATCAGCAATGCTTGCATCCTTATGGGACTCCAGTTGAGCAAGAAAAGGGAAGTCTACGGCACGAAGGGCATTCACGACGGAGATATAATTAGCCTTCGTGGAAGGGTTATAAGAAGCAACATCAGCGAGACCCCTTTCGCCCTTCCCATGGTCAATACCGGCCGCTAGCCCATCCTGCATACCCTTGTCAATGGCATGGCCGATAGCCCCTCCCAAAGCAGCAAGATATTCCAAAGACTAAATACATTTCATAACTGCAAGTTTAAAGCCGCGACCAAGAATCCACCTCCGCCCAGCTATAGTAGTCAAAAATAGGGATAAAACTCCTAATCTAAGTGAAGAGCCATCCTCGTAAGATCAACATCCAACCCTACCACCTTCTCACTGAGGACCCTTACTTTCTCATCTTGAAACGCCTTAATCTGCTCCTTAAAAAGTTTATGACCCATCACTTCATCGCAAAGCCCAAAGCATGTACCCTCTAGTGAAGAAACCTGACAAACAAGCCTATCCCTTTCAGCTACAAGAGTAGAGGCCTTAACACTTAACTCATCACAAAATAATCCCAACTCAGAAAAATATTGAGTAAGCTTGCCAATTTGAGCAGTCAAGGAAGCAAGCTCAGTCACCTTAGCAGCATCCGCGGACTCAAGAACCACGACTTATCCCTTAAGAGCTGCATTCCGCTCCTTTAAACCATCCAGATCGCTAACCCAAGCGGCCTCTGCGGCCTCAACAATGGCAGTCTGACCGCGGAGATGAATTGCCTTCGCGACCTTAGCTTCCTTCAAAGACAACTGAGCCTTCAAACTAGCCACCTCCGCATCCCTTTCCTTTAACAAATTAGCCTGCATGGCACAATTCCCCTCAAACTTCTTCCTACCCCTAAGTTTATACTCCAACTGCATCCTAACCTCAACACCAAGACATGTCTGACGAGCAGCCCCAACATTAAACTCAGCAAACAACTGCTCATAATCCGTACTACAAAGCTAGAAAAAAGCACATGAGGAGCAAGATGATCGACCAGGCTACGACACATATCAAGGTCATCAAAAGCAGACTCATTAACCATGTTCCATCTAGGAACGTATGTCTGAAGCAGCGTCTCGGAGTCCATATCCTAAGAAACATAGAAGGTGTCTACAGAAAGCATAGTGCCAGCAGGTTGGGAAAGACCTGCAATATCTGGTTCTACCATGCCAGCAGAAGTGGAATCCACAAAGATACTCACACGAACCGGCTCCTCACCTGTCCTAGGTGCCGAAATAGAAGAAATGTTAGCCATGACCGTAGTAGCAATGGCCGCGGTCATTATGGGAGGATCCGGAACAAGAGACCTGATAACGGAAGAAACTTCAGCATCCGTAGCATTTGAACTAGAATGACAAGGAGAGTCTGAAAGAACTACAAACCTCTTTGCTGGGTGCTGAGTCTGCAGATTAGGCCCAGTTATAGAGTCTGTACGACCACCCCCCTCACGCTCTGGCATAAGGGATACAAATTAAGTAATAAATGGTAATGTAGCCATAGCCGTAACACCAACTTCAACAGGAAAGGTTGTTGGGAATTATGTTTTCTTGACTTAGTACTGTTTGTGTTAGTAGAGTTAGTACTGTTAGTAGTAAGTTGGTACTGCTAGCATATAGTAGTTAGTATTGTTAGGAGATATGCATAAGTTATAATAGGAATAGATATGCATGAGTTATAATAGGAATAGATATGCATTATCTCTTCACACGGTTTGTAATCCCATTAGGGTTTCCTTGATATATAAAAGGAACCCTACGGCACTAGTTAGATATATAAGTTTTTACAAATATTCGTAGTTAATATTCTGTAACCTAGCAAATTAATGGTAATCAAAGTTTTGTTTTATTCATTGTTCTTCTTAGCAGTATAAGTTAGTTTCTACATAACTTATATTGTTCATAGTCATTGTTTCTCTTGTAGTTAGTTTGGATCTATCCAGATTGGCTACCACCCTTAACAGGCTAGAAAGATCTATTCAGATTGGGATCAACAAGTGGTATCAGAGCTTATTGAGAAACTCTGAGTAAGAAGAACCAAAACAGATCTGTTATAAACCTTTACCTTTTAGATCTATTCAATGGTAGGAGAAGATGAAATTCATGATGAAAATGTTAATATTCCACCACCAGTTCCACCAACACAACAAGCCCCTCATACTTTGTCATCCATTAAACTCCCTATCCTGAAGAAAAGTGAGTATAGGACATACTGGGCGCAAGACATAATGGAACATTACTTAGGTGGCATACAAACTATCTCTATATTGGAAAGTCATACAAAAAGTAAATGGTCCTGTAACAAGTCACTCAACAGATATAAATAAATGCTGACAAAATAAGGGTTTTGCCTCCTAAAACTGATTAGAGATTTGGCTCGAGAGTGAGAAAGAAAAGCATAGGACTCACCTTGCTCATGTCTATACCCAGAAGACCATTTAAGCAAAATTTCACAAATGACTTATTGATGGAAACTAAAAAAGATGCAAAAAATACATTCTAAAGCCAACCAAATTGAAAGCTCTTTTCTGTATCCAACTCCAGAATTATTTCAACACTAGGTATATGACAAGTTTCAGTGTCTTCTGCAGTCAACCTGAGATTCAAGTTGCCATGGCGTCTCGCACTGAAGATGCCAATCAGAAGTTCCTTAGGTCTTTACCCTCTACCCTGTCCCAATATCACCCTTATCATAGGTACCAATTATCGCGAAGATTTGACAGCTTAGTTTTTGATGCATCTCTCTACACACAACAATCTTAGAGTCTTTAAGCCTGATGTTAAAGGCTCTACTGGATCATCTTCTAGTGCACAGGATGTCGCCTTTGTTTCTTCTAGCACTAGCAGTACTAATAATGTTAGTACTGCTTATGGTGGTTCTACTTCTTCTAGCCATAACTCACAAAAGGAATCTATACTCATCATCACCACTGATGAACTTAACATGTACTCACATCCTTTGCTAATCAAGATGATCCATTGGTCCAATAATTGGATTCCTGAGGATCATAAACAAGGTTAATGAGTTTGATTTAGAAGATTGGATTTAGAAATGGCAAGTTGCCTGGGTTTGTGATTTTCATGGAGAATGAAGAAGTTTAAATCACTAGAAGACAGGGAGAACTACTGTAGTTTGATGCCAAGAGAACCAGTTGGCTTTTTTGACAAGTAACCAAGTTGATTGCTTTCAACATTGAGTGCCACAACACAGGGCACTTTGCTAGAGAGTTCAGATCAAAAGGAAATCAAGAAACCAGAAGGAAAGATGCAGGGAACACTGGATATAAAGCAAAAGACAATGGGAGGAGACCTGGAAAATAGGATGAACCTAAAGCTTTGGTAACTCTTGATGGGGATGGTATTGATTGGACTGGTCATGCAGAAGAGGAGCAAGAGAACTTTGCTTTGATGGCTTACAACAATTTAGGCTCAGAGACTGAGGTAACAACTTGTTTAAAAGAATGTGAGGAATCTTATGCTAAGCTTAAGAAATTATATAATGAATAAAGGGAACAGCTTGGTGATGCTAGTATAGAAATTCAAGCCTACACTCAAGTTTTAAAAAAAGTAGAAGCGTAATTAGTCTATCATTAGAAAAATCAACTTGTTTATGAAGAAAAAATTAGGTTTATGAAAATTGATTTAGATGATAAAACTAATGTGCTCATATATCATAAGAAACTATTAGCAGAAGTTGTAAAAGAAAAAGAAGAATTAAAAACCAAACTTGAAAATTTTTAAGTTCTTCTAAAGGTCTTAGTAAACTGCTAAATAGTCAGATGAGTGCTAAGGACAAATCTGGGCTTGGGTATGGAGATCAAATACAATAAGGTATTTTAAGTTATGAAAATGAAGTACTTGAAAATGTATTTGACAGTAGGTCAAGTGATGTAGAAGATAGTCTTATGAATGATAGATTTGCAAAAGATGAAGGAATGCATGCAGTTCCTCCTCCAATGATAGGGATCTACATGCCTCTTAAATTTGATTTTGGAATAGATGAGTCAAATTTTACATATGGTCCAAAACAGTTTAAAACTAGTGAATCAGATGCTAAAACCAGTGATTCTGCCTCTTGTGAATCTAATTCTAGTGTAGAAACACTTGAATCTGTACCTAACCAGCTGTAAATGAACCCAAAGCTGTCAGTGAACCTAAAGCTTGGTCTGATGCTCCTATCATTAAGGAGTATGAGTCAGACAGTGATGATGAATATGTGATTAAACCTTCAAAAGAACAGGAAAAACCTAGTTTTGCTTTTGTTAATACTATTAAGCATGTAAAAACTCCTAAGGAAACTATTAAAGAACAAAACACATGTAGCCCAGGTCCTAAAGCTGACAAGAGAGGCTGGAATGGTTTGGGATATGGGTTTACTAGAAAGGCATGTTTTGTATGTGGCAGTTTTGGTCATCTTATTAGAGATTATGATTTCCATGAGAAAAGAATGGCTAAACAGGTTGAATTGAACAAACAGAAGGTTAAGGGTACTGGTCAAGGGAAGAATAGACCAGTGTGGAACAATGTGCAGAGATTGAATCACCAAAACAAGTTTGTTCTAAAAGCAGTACTAACTAAAACTGGCAAATTTCCAGTTAATGTTGCTAGACAAAATCTTTCTAGTCAAGCAGCAGCAACTAGTACTGCTAGGAAAGTTAATACTGCTAGACCCATTGTGAATGAAATCAGACCAAGAAATAACTTTTATAAGTCTCATTCACCTATTATAAGGCCATTTAATAGAACAACAACACCAAAAACAAATTTTACAAATCATAAAGTAAATACTGCTGGGGTCAAAACAGTTAGTGATGTTGGGGGCAATTAGGAAACTGCTGTTAAGGCCTCGGCAGGTTGTAATTGGAGATACAAAAGACATTACTAGAACAAAGTCTCCAAATACAATAGTGGATCAAACTCTAGTAAAAATTTTAATTCTAAAGATCCACTAGGCAGACCCAGGTCAGCAATGGCTTGGGTCCCTAAGAGAAACTAATTTCTCTTATTTGATGTGCAGGATGATCCACAAAAAGCTTTAAAGAACAAAGGAATTGTTGATAGTGGATGTTCCAAGCATATGACTGGGAATAAAGCCTACCTTGTTGAATATCAAGACTATAATGGTGGCCCTATTGCTTTTGGAGGAAGTAAAGGTCAAATAACTGGTAAAGGTAAAATAAAAACTAGAAAATTAGATTTTGAGGATGTGTACTTTGTGAAAGAACTAAAGCAATTTAATCTCTTCTCTGTGTCACAAATATGTGACAAGAAGAACAAAGTTCTCTTCACAGACTCTGAATGCCTTGTGCTGTCTCCTGATGTTAAGTTGCCTGATGAAAATCAAGTATTACTTAGAGTCCCCAGACAAAACAATATGTATAGCTTCAACCTAGAGAACATTTTCCCTACTAGAGGTTTAGCTTGTTTGATTGCAAAGGCCACAGTTGATGAATCTAACAAATGGCATAGGAGGCTAGGTCATGTAAATTTTAAAAATTTAAACAAACTTTTGAAGGGAAACCTTGTAAGAGGTTTACCTTCAAAGATTTTTCAAAATGACCACACCTGTGTTGCTTTCCAGAAAGGAAAGCAACAGAAGGCCTCCTGTAAGGCCAAATTAGTGAGCTCTATTAGTCAGCCTTTACAGCTTTTGCATATGGACTTATTTGGACCCACATCTATAAGGAACATAAATCATAAGACTTTATTTTCCTTATTACCACAGAGATTTTAGCATTTTAGTTGGGTGTCTTTTTAAGAACTAAGGAAAACTAGTGGCATCCTTACGGACTTTATAAGACCAAACTGAAGAACCAATTAAATCAAAAGGTTAAAACTATTAGATGTGATAATGGTACAGAATTCAAGAACAGGGACATTATTGAATTTTGTGGGTCAAAAGGGATCAAGAGGGAATACAGTAATGCCAGAACTCCATAACAAAATGGAGTTGCTAAGAGGAAGAACAGGACCCTAATTGAGGCTGCTAGAACAATGCTAGCAGATTCATTTTTACCTAACACTTTTTGGGCTGAAGCAGTTAGTACTGCTTGCTATGTCCTTAATAGGGTGTTAGTGACCAAGCCTCAAAACAAGACACCTTATGAACTTATAACTGGTAAAATACCAATCATAAGCTATATAAGACCTTTTGGGTGCCATGTGACCATCTTGAATACCATTGACCACCTAGGCAAGTTTGAAGAAAAGTCTGATGAAGGGTTTTTAGTTGGGTATTCTCTAAATAGCAAGGCTTTTAGGGTATACAATTTAGAAACCAAGAGGGTTGAAGAAAACCTGCATATAAACTTTTTAGAAAATAAACCTAATGTTGTAGGGAAAGGACCTAATTGGTTGTTTGATCTTGATTATTTAACTGATTCAATGAACTATCAGCCTGTTACTGCAGAAAATAAAGCTAACAAAACTGCAGGTCCAAAAGAAGCTAATCATAGTGCAGGTACACAAGATAATATTGATGCAAGAAACTCCCCCCCCCCCCCCCTGAAATGGAAGCTGAACCTGCTCAAGAATACTTTGTACTGTCGTTATGGTCTTCTTATACTTCAACAGTCAAGAGCTCAGAAGAAAATGAATGAGATAAAACCAATGGGTTACTGGTCCAAAATACAAATGAGAAGACCAAAGATTAGGAAGATCAACCTTTTTTTAGTAGGTTGAGAGGGCTTAAAAGACAAAAAAAGAGCGAAGTGATGCAGCTAAAGCTTTTAGAAAGGAGTTTGCTCAATGTACTAAGGATTTGCTTCTTCAAGCAGGAGCTGCTAGAGCTACCAGTACTAACACAGTTAATACTATTAGCACACCAATTAGTACTGCCAGTCCTTCAAGAGTTTTTAGTGCTGGTGGACCTGATCTAACCAACAATGACCAAGATGATTCTCAAATACCTGCTCTTGAGGAGATTTATGACAATCCAAGTGATGGGATTTTTACCAATGCATCTTATGATGATGAGGGTGCAGTGGCTGACTTTACTAATTTAGAAACCACTATGAATGTTAGTCCTATTCCCACACAAGGATACACTCCATTCATCCTACAACTCAAATTATTCAGAAGAGGAACCATTGATATTATGTATGCTACTTTATGTATGCAGTCATGCTGTAAAGAGGATCTTTAGGTACCTCAAAGGCAAACCCAAACTAGGCCTTTGGTATCCTAGAGTGTCATCATTTGACCTGGAAGCCTATTCTGACAGTGATTATGCTGGAGCAAATCTTGACAGGAAATCCACAATAGGAGGTTGTCAATTTCTTGGCAGAAGACTTATCTCATGGCAGTGCAAGAAATAAAGATCTACATTGATAATGAAAGGAAGAAGGCAATTGGGACAAAATGGGTTTACAGGAATAAGAAGGATGAAAGAGGTGTTGTAGTTAGAAATAAGGCAAGGTTGGTTGCCCAGGGATATAGACAAGAGGAAGGGATAGACTATGATGAGGTTTTTGCTCCTGTGGCTAGGATTGAAGCCATCAGGATCTTTTTGGCCTTTGCTTCTTATATGGGATTCATAGTTTATCAGATGGATGTGAAGAGTGCCTTCTTGTATGGCACAATTGATGAGGAGGTGTATGTGTCTCAACCTCCAGGTTTTGTAGATCCTAAGTTCCCTAAGAAGGTCTACAAAGTTGTAAAAGCTCTGTATGGTTTACACCAAGCTCCCAGAGCCTGGTATGCTACTTTATCTACTTTCTTGTTGAAGAGTGGATACAGAAGAGGAACCATTGACAAGACTCTTTTCATCAAGAAGGACAAGAATGATATCATGTTGGTACAGGTTTATGTGGATGATATTATTTTTGGTTCTACAGAGAGCTCACCTTCTTTCTTGGATTACAAGTCAAACGGAAAAAAGATGGTATTCTCATAAGTCAAGATAAGTATGTTGCAGAGATCCTGAAGAAGTTTGATTTTACTAGTGTAAAGACTGCCAGTACTCCAATTGAGACCCAGAAGCCTTTGACCAAGGATGAAGAAGCTGCTGATGTGGATGTACATCTTTATAGATCCATGATTGGCTCTTTAATGTACTTGACTGCTTCTAGGCCTGATATTATGTTTGCAGTCTGTGCTTGTTCTAGGTTTCAGGTAACTCCAAAAACCTCACATCTTCATGTTGTGAAGAGGATCTTTAGGTACCTCAAAGGCAAACCCAAACTGGGCCTTTGGTATCCTAGAGTGTCATCATTTGACCTGGAAGCCTACTCAGATAGTGATTATGCTAGAGCAAATCTTGACAGGAAATCCACAACAGGAGGTTGTCAATTTCTTGGCAGGAGACTTATTTCATGGCAGTGCAAGAAGCAGACAATTTGTGGTATTCTACTACAGAGGCCAGAGTATGTTGCTATTGCCCAACTGCTGTGGTAAGTATTGTGATTCAGAAATCAAATGTTGACAATTGGATTCAATTTTATGAACAAAGATCTACATTGATAATGGGTAAGCCATCAATATTGCATTTTAAAGAATCCAGTGTTTCACTCCAAAACAAAGCATATTAAGATTAGGCACCACTTCATTAGGGATGCTTAAGAGAAGAAGCTTATCCAGGTGCTTAAGATTCACACTGATGATAATGTGGCTGATCTTTTAACCAAATCTTTTGATGTTAGCAGATTCAATTTCTTAATTGTTAACATTGGAAGAGCCAACCTATAGATAGCAATAGTTCAGGGGAGGCATAAATGTAGTTGATTTATTGTTACATTTTTGGAAAATGATGTTAAGGTTCTTTATGATCTTTGGGATGAGAATTGAGAGGTTATACTAGAGTAGGCCAAAATTAGTACTGCCAGTCGCCAAAAACTTAGTATTGACAGTACTTATAGATTGAACAGTATGAAGATAGCAGCATGGTGGAGAATAGAAGGATCTTTTAAGTGTTGGCTCCATGTCTAACAGAACATCTAAGAACTGGCTAGTCCTGAGCAAATGGGCTTTGGTAAAGAATTCTAAATCCCGTTTAATGGCTGTTAGTTTGCCATAAAACGATATGGCTCTCAATCATCATGCTTTACAGTAAAGACTGTTGGCTAGTTCCATAAGCAAACGGCTCTTGGTAAAGCATCTCAAATCCGTTGATAGGTTGATAGTTTACTCATAACTATATGGTTATCAATGCTACATGTATTGCCAATAAGCATTGGCCTATTCCAGAGCAAACGGTCTACTAGTAAAGCAAATATCAAATCCGTTTAGGGCTGGTAGTTTGCCAAAACTACAAGGCAACTTAGTTAGTAATTGTTTATTATGTGTTGTGGAGGTTGCTGAGATGTTGTGATGATGCAAAGATAGAAGCTAAAGAATTTCAAGTTTAACAAAGTAACATAAAGAGTTCAAGCTATCAAAGAGCTAGATGAAAGTAGCAGTGTTTTGTATACATCCTCCTAGTGTTTCAAGAAGCTCTAAAAGAAGAAAACATGAAGGTTAACAATGGTGCATCATGTTTTAGGGGAGGGATTGTTGGGTTTCAGAAGATTTTTATAGCTTAGTGTTGCTACTTATACAGTTACTAATGCTAGTTCTACTTACGTGCCTGCTGGTTGAGATTGATAAAGATTTAAGAAAAATAGACTAAGTAGTTAGTACTATTAGTTATAAATAGTTAGTACTGCCAGTATATATGTTAGTACTGGTAGTAGAGTTAGTACTGTTAGTAGTAGTTAATATGAATAGCATATATGATAGTACTGCTTAACTGATATGTTGAGATATATTAGGAATAGATATGCATGATCAGTTAAAGCGTTTTGTAAGCCCATTAGGATTTCCTTGGTGTATAAAAGGAACCCTACGGCACTAGTTAGATATACAAGTTTTACAAATATGCATAGTTAGTAATCTGTAACCTAGCAGATTAATAGTAATTAAAGTTCTGTTTTATTCATTGTTCTTCTTAGCAGTATAAGTTAGTTTTCCGCATAACTTATATTGTTCATAGTCATTGTTTCTCTTGTAGTTAGTTTGGATTTATCCAGATTAGTACACCTTAACCAGGCTAGAAAGATCTATTCAGATTAGGATCAGCAGAAAGCAATCAAATCATTAGTGACCCGCCTTGCAACAATGTTTTAGGGACCCAGAGCTGCCATTGCAAATGAAAACAAGTGGAATAGAAATGAAAATTGGAAGGTACAAAGTATGGATTAAACACAAAATTAAAGGGAGATGTGGGTGTAGATGATGAAATGGGTAAAGAAATACGGTATATAAAGGCATAGTTGTGGTAGAGATTAAACCCCCAGCCATCATAGCTAGGGAAGACGAGGCGATGTATTCAAACTAGGGTGTTAATGCCTTTCAACTCAAATATACAATGCACAAAGAGTATATCTTAATTCCGTCATATGCACAGACTAAACCCCCCATAATTCTAAAATAAACAAAATAAAGCCCCACTCTCTATGGAAAAAAACAAACTAAACCCCCACACTTTATGAAAAATACAAACTAAATACCCACCACACTATGAAAACCACATACTAAACCCCTACTAATTATATTTAAACTATAAAAAAACACTAAAATACAAATACCATGACAAATCTTTTTTTATTATAATTTAACAAAAAATATTCTTATATACTCAAATACTTTCTTAATGGGATAAATAAATGCTAAATGCAACAGCATGACAAGATCACTAACTCGTGACGACCTCAATACAACTTAACATATATTACAACTAATATAACCACGTAACCAAACTACGATCACAAACAAGACTAATGCCAGTACATACATAACAATTAGACACAACCCACAAGCAACAAGTTACAACACGACACAGATTTATACTCAATCAAAAAGTAGAGACAGCCTGTGTGCATCGCACGGGTCTGACTGCCTCGTACCTTTAATATTAAACCATGGAATCGTTCTCCCTAGGAGGGTGTAATAAATGCACTTATGTGTAACCACTCCGACCTGAATAACGTTCCTTTATTTTTTTCCCACTTTCACCTGTCCTCACAGAAATGTACATAACAATAGATCCATCGGGTCCCTCACCTCTCTCCCTACTTCTCTTGAATTCACCTCTCTTTCTGAAAACCGATTGATCCATCACACAGACGAAACATACACAGTAAACACATTAAAACACACACAATTAGAGATATAATCACATCAACCGCAACTTTAAATCTTTTCTACTGTTTCTTCAAATGAAGAAAATGATGTTAGGTTTTCCCCTTTATTGCTGATTTTAATTTGGATTTTTAAGGGAGGCATGAATGATCTTGAAGACATCAAAGGCACTCTTTGATGCCACCGACCTTTTCGTTGCTGCCGTTAATGGTGTGTGGTGTTGGTGGTCGGTAGGTGACGTTGGTAACCTTACATGGGTAGTTTGTTTTATATTATCGATTTGCATGATGGTTGAACTCTGTTTTTGTGACTGCTAATGCCGGTTTGTTGATCTTTAACGGAAGGTTATTAGAATGTTGTATATTTAGAAGATTTAATTCTAAATTTTTAGGGTAAATTGTTGATGTTGCATTGTTTGAGGATTTAATTTTCTGTTTTTTGGGTAAATGTATAGTTTTATAATGTGGATGATGATGAGATGTGTGTCTAAATGTTGATGTCTTAGCTTCATTCGGCCATTTCACTGCCCTCTTTTCTGATACTTTTTATTTCGTGAGTTTGCAAATTGCTGGAATTTGGTGTTTGCAATAACGGGTTGATTATAATTTGTGGCAATTAGGAGTCGATTTTGTTAGAATTAGGGGATGGTTGTGATATATTTGTAACTGAATGTTTGACAAGTGATTCGGTTGTGCTATACTATTGCTTTTGTGGGTTGCGTGTTTATGGGTGACGATGGGTGAAACTGAACGAAGTCGTGTTTGCAGCCATGGCGGGGTAGGTACCTTTTATTCGGCTTTCTAATTCCAAGCCTCATTCAATAATGATGGTTTGTGAGTTGTTTAAAGTTGTCGATTATAATTACTCAGGAATTATGTTACAGTAAGTTGTGTCTTACTATATTACGGAACAGTGTTTTGTACAATGTTATAAGGGTGAAAGCGATCCATATCTTGGCGGAGCATCACAAAGTCGTGTTTGCAGCCATGGCGAGTTTCATACCCTTAAATGTGAACTTAAGGATTTCGGGTTCGGCGCCAAAAATTGACTGGCTGGATTCACACCGTAAATATATATAATATATAATAAAATATAAAATATATATCTAAGTGTAAAAACCAACAAGATCAATAAAACCGAGAAGTAGTATAGAGCTTTCCCGGGTCGTTTATCCCCAACGAGGCTGGAATGGTAAATCGATACGATCGAAGATTTGAGTTTGAAGGAAGGAATTGGTTTGGGAAGTTGAAAAAGTCAAATTAGATAATAACGGACTAAAACGTTTAAGAAAAACCTAGAAATTACGAAATTAAACTAGAAAACGAGAGCCCGAATCCCGAACAAAAGGGGGAAAACCTAAAAACTTTAAAAATAACCCTACGAAGAAATTTTTGCTTCTAAACTACTCTAGGGATCAAATAACGAAGAATGAAAAAGACTAGACCGAAAACGGAGTTCGTTTGACCCAAAAACGAGTCAAAACAAAATCCCGTACCCGGACCCGTTCTTTAAAAAGTAAAAAGTTATAAAAATGACCCTACGAAAAATTTTATATTTTTCCTACAAACTAGATGATAAAAGAAAATTTTCTAAAAAAGCAAAATATTTTTTTGATAATTTTTGTATTTTTTATGAATTAAATAAACTTTTATCTAAATTAAATCATAAAAAATATTAAACGATTACTAAAAATTCTGAAAAATTTACAAAAAATACTTTATTATATAAAGTTCCTACGAAAAATAAGAAACACAAGTTTTACTTAAAAATAAGCCCGAAAATAAGCTGTTGCAGCTTATAGGCTTATAAAGCCAA
>BQNB010018477.1:46801-68241 GCA_026074375.1 Tanacetum coccineum | reverse complement strand
GTTATGTTTGCTTTAACAATATTGCATATATCTTTATATATGTTTTAGTAAATCAAGGATTACACTAAAATGGGGGGGGGGGAGATTTGTTGGTGATTATAGTGTCATCAATGGCCATTTAGGTAATGATGATTTACTAGAGACTGTTGAGATTTCATATTTGGCTCGGATACGAGTTAGGGAAGTGTGGAGTGCACACTCGTTGAGCTAATATAAACTCGACAATGACAGAAAAAGAGGGGGTCAAAGGGGCCGCGCCCCCTTGCGGGGTTAAGGGGCAACGCCCCTTGCGGGGTCAAGGGGCAGAGCCTCTTGCGGGGGTCCCGCTGACCTTAATTTCTTTAATTTCCCGCCAAAGCCCAACCAACATGTCAGTTGGTGACAGTTACAACTGTTGGGTAAACTGCCTAAAACTATCACAAAACTTATGTTTTAAAACATAAGATCTGGTCTCAGAAAAATATACGAAAAATATATACAATTCCTTCATTGTTCTTGCTTTGTAATCTGGTGCCTAGAATACAAAGTGTTCTCTTCTAGAATTATCCCGATAAGGATTTCGTGCAACCCAGGCATCTATAGGGTCGAAATACTTTATACGGAAAGTGAACTCAACACGATTCTAGTAAGATATCCAGGATCATCACAATCACACACACACCCCAATTTCTAACAGAGTATTGTAATATGCTTATATTTGCGATTATCGGTCGTTTGAAGACAAAGTATTGCACAAATACAATACAATTATATATCTACATCGATACGGATACCGTGTGGAAACGAAGATTCTCTTAGAAAGCTAAAACCTGTCAATCACTTGATTATTTAACTACTTTTACTCTAGGAAGTGATGAATGGTATAACTGGTGAAATCATAGGCACATGAGGAGCGGATGTATGTCAGTCAAGATAATTACAGAAAAACTATTTGTGTTTCTGAGAAAGTAAACTACAAGCGAGAGTGATGAGCAAAGTAGGAAAAAGGAACTGAAGGGTTAACAAAAGCCAACATAAACCGGCAAACAACAATTCAGAAAATGGTCGAGTGAGCTTTATCTGACAAGTGATGGTTTGTGTTCGATTCAAATCTTGATACAATCTCAATATTTCATGATCTATAGCTTTCCTGTATTATGTTAATGAACATATTTCATACTCTGCATCCCATAATATATGGTTTTGAAACAGAAAATACGATAAAAAATATTTAACCGATGTCAATTAAATGAAAACCGAAATAAGCAGACAAGTTACATGTATAAAGAAACATATGATGTTTCGGTTTTTGCAGCTTTAAATAATGGTTGGAGGCTAAAGAAGTTGAACCAAGGGGATTTTTACATGAAAAATGACTTCTATTTGGTGGTAATCTCTATGCCTCTTTCTTATACCTTCTAGCAAATCCATTGATTCTTTCTTCCTTCCCGTCAAAATTTTCCAGTCAGTTATATTCCATCACTTGTTTCGAGATCTGTAAAATCAAATTAAATACATCATTCCACAACAAATTAAGCACCACTTATCTATAATAAAAACTTACACCATGGGAACTCTGTTGTACCAATGTGCAAGTATGGATACTCTCGTATTGGTGCACACACAAACTCAAGTACACAACATTAAATCTTTTAATGACATACAACAATGTTTACAAATTGCAACTTATCTTGCAATAATGCCACTTATAACAAAATCCACTTTATCAATTAATCAATTATTTACAATACGTAAACTGACCGCAAAGAAACAATCATCCAAGTATCCGGCAAAGTATCGTTAAACATGAACTTTATTATAATGCTCCAAAAACATAATAAAACACAAAAATTAGGATATACATTTTTAAAAATCATGTAACATCTTAAAAGATCAATGATCGGTTCATATGGAAAGCAGTAAAAGTACGTAACCCGACATGGCATTACGACAGAAACAAACATAGCGACCATTCCGATAGTCAATTATGTATGATTACCTATGATGTATTAATGGTGTATAAACGAAAGTATGTGACTCCAAATCTTTTTGGTCTGCTTTTGGTGCTTAAAAAAAGGAATCAATTATTTGGCATGGTCCACATTTGTATCGTAGGAATTAAAAGAACTTATATGATTACTTTGATTAAATTTGATTGACAAACTCTAAAGAAAATAACCTAAGGAGAGATGCAATGAATGATGATCTCATGTGATGGTGGATGCGATCATAGAGGAGGCAGAAAAATCTTTACGCCAAGATACACAGTAAAAAACTACATAAGGGAAAACTCAAAATATTTTCCAAATTTAACTCAAAAGATAATGTAGAGATTATTGAAACAAATATTTGGAATGCATATCTATCCAAAAAAAATTAATTATATTCTAAAAACTATATTAATTTCCCCGCTTATAAAACGCTTTGAGGCAACGTTTAAGTTTCATCACTTTGCTTTTATATCACTGGTAAAAGGATTATCCAAGTAACCTTTGCACCTCACGCAGACACCATTTAAAAAGCCATCAGTATATTCCCTCTACATACAAATCCGAGATCCATCTCAGCAGATGAGTATTTCATCAAGTAATCCTCTGACTTCTTTGACTGATATGTCTTTGACTTCTAAATATCCCCTTTGAGGTTGCTCGCTAAGGCTTTGCCAACAGCGAGTCCTTTAATCACAAACTCAGCAATTGCAAAACTCAGCGCTGTCTTCATTACCCGCTGACATCGTTTTAGCAATCAACAGCTGTCTCATTACCCTCTGATCCTTTGCACTCGGCGAGATCTCATTACCCTCTGATGCTTGCACTCAGTCCCGAGGTCACTTTGTTACCCTTGAATTATTTGGGGCATAAGTTGAGACAACAACAACTCGAAGATAAATTTTCCATGCATTATTAGACTGATGCTTTGTCACTCAGCGGGTCCTCTATACTTAGCCTAATTTCATTTAAATCTAGGCAGAAGACATTTGGGACACTTAATTGGCCCAAATAATCTTCCTTCTATTTGAATATAAATGATGCTAAGTAAGGAACATATTTACCAGTAAGTGATCAATGCATTCTTCTTACATATAATTTTAACAAAGGAACAACAAAAAGATACATTATTTATAGCAATTACATAGCACCATCAACCAGAATTGTCTATTTATAAATTATCCTAGCCTGTTTCACAATCATCCTAGCTTCTAAAGTGAAGCTGCAGCCCTTTTGGAACATTTCTCTTCAGCTTTTTAGTATAGTCCTCTAAAGTTCTTTAGTTGTCTCCCGACTAATGACGAGCCTTATATGAAACAAATATTTTGGAATGCATATCTATCTCAAAAAAATTAACTAAATTCTAAAAACTATATCTAAAAATAAATATATCAATTTTAAAACTAAAATTAAGAATATATAATTTGGCATGCCCTTATATATTTTAGTTTGGAACATATAATTCAAAAAAAATACATAGGTCTAGTGGTTTGGTTGTTTGATAATAACACAAAGCCAGTTAATGACAAATTTTTAAGAAACTTCAAAAATTTTAAAACGAAATTAAATATGCCAAAAAAAATGACTCTTATATATAATATAATGTAATATATATAATACTAGTTATAATGTTCGTGCACGCACGAGGTTTTTTCTAAAATTATTAATTATGTATTGTTATCAATTAATAAAGAAACAACTTAACTTTTTCTACAATGATTTTACTTACTGGATTAGAATATGAAATTTTAGTAATTAAGCTCATTATCCAAAGCACTTTGAAACAAATTCTAATTTTTAAAATATTAGTGTAGCGGTAACATATTATTTATTAAAAATACAAAAAAAAAAAACTTATGTACGCAGTATTTGTTTTTTCAAGTAAATGTACGTTGAGTATATATCTTTTACACACAAAACATATACATTCAAAGTTTTTTTGCGAAATAATAAATATATAGTTTTTTAAACCACCTAATAATATTGCTAAGTTTTATCACGTTAGATAATAAAACATTTTGATTATTTATAAAATTCAAATTAAACTCAATGGGCTTGTCTTCGTACTTGATGTTGTGTGAAAAGTTCATTAAATAAATATATGTGACTTCATTGAATGTTTAATACATGTGAAATAAACTCGTGATGTATACATCGTGAGATAGTTACTTGCCGTTAAAAAACCCACATTTTATCGAAATTGATTCAATTGTAAGACAACAATTTAGATAAAGTAATAGATGAGTTCCTTCCTACAATACTTGTGCAGCCACAGTGCGCAAAAAATACCACATCGCCATGGTCGTTTTACAACTTTAATATGAAATGTATACCAGCTTGATGTGTATCACATGGCTAATTGAGATGTGAAGCCTCAGCTACTAAATATCACAATAAAATCATCAAAACATCACTTTACAAAATCGATATTATAAACCAAGGTCGATGTTATTCAATCGTGGCTTAACAAAAGCTTTAACGCCTTACAATTATAAAGTAGTGATATGCATATTCATATCGTGATCATTGAGAGTTTGAGACCAATAGGTTTTACAATGCGCTGTGTTTTTTTTCTTTTGGGTTCTATGAGCATTGACACAAAAAGGGTACTCAACAATCGCTAGCAATAGCATCAATCTTTTTGTTCACTACTCACTGCAACATTTACTTGAAAATCCCCACCAAGTCTTTATATTTCTAGTTTTTATTTCTGTTTATAGACAATATGATTTCTTGATCTGGTTCAACTCAACCTCTAGCATTGTAAATCAGCATCAAGCCTTCCTTTTATCCCCTCCTCTTATTCCACTAAACCTACACACTTTTCCATATGACAGATATAAGTTTTCAAAATTATATAAATACATAAACCAACAACTAAACTCGTAAATTTTTGAAGTTTTTAAAACTATACAATCACAAGAGCAGTAGCAGGTCTTCAAAATTGCAAGTGCGTACAATTGCACCAAAAAAGAAACATAAAACCTTTATATCAAACAGATTGACCAGTTTAAATGGATCATTCTCATTAACTTTGATGGGTCATTAAGTCTTTTAACATTATTGGTGACCTCAAGTAAATATCTTTCATTATATTAGATAGATGCCTAATGGTTTGGTTTTATTTAAAAATAAATTTTGGCATATAAGTTCATTGTGATTTACAAATATTAGTCTAAAAGGGTCTCACCAAGTGTTGGGTATTTTCTTAGTCTGAGGATTAAGAGCCCAACACATTGGGGCCAATCTTGGGTCCATTTAGTCCTTATTTAGGGCATTCTTATGCTCATTATAAAGTGTGAAAAACAAGAGAGAAGAGAGTAAGAGAAAAATAAATAAATAAAAAGATTTTTGGAGTTCTTATCACCCAAAACCCAGCAGCAGTGTTTCGTCGATCCCCGGAGTTTGCACCGTCGGATCGTCACGATTTTTGGATTGAAGGTTCCTTGCATATAAAGGAAGGTTTTGACCGTTGGGATCTTGATTTTGAGGCTTGAAAGTTCTGTTTCTTACCCGGGCAGATTGCAAGTTGTTTGGTGATATTCTTCCTTTCTTGTTCTTTGTTTGTTGCCATATATCTTGATATTGATTCCAAGATTATGATGATTGTTGTATGCCTCTAGTGTTATCTAGAGAAGACTTTGTGTACCTCTCTTGCTTGATAGTGGATTTAAGCGGCACTAGGTGTCCCGTGGTTTTTACCCACTTTGGGGTTTTCCACGCTAAAAGCTTGGTGTTCTTGGTGTGTGTTTGATTATCTTTAATACCTGCTGATTTGGTTGATTTGATATTGTTTGGGGGCTGGTTAGAGTTGCTTTTAGTTTGCCTTATTTGTTTACTTCCTCATAGGTTCATACGGGTTTGGGTAAGTGCTGTCAAACGAAGGTTTTGCTTCCGCATTTGTGTTTATACCGTTGTGACCCATTGCACTTTACCCGTCAAATTGGTATCAGAGCTGTAGGCTCTTGGTTGGGGACTTACCTGTTTGAACGATGGAAGCTAATACAAGTAGGATGGTTAATTTGAATGGTTCTAATTATCATGTTTGGAAAGGGAAGATGGAAGATCTCCTTTATGTGAAAGACTACTACTTGCCTGTTTTTAGTACTGAGAAACCTGAGAACAAAACAGATGCAGAATGGACTATTTTGCATAGACAGGTTTGTGGTTATATTAGGCAGTGGGTTGATGATAATGTTTTGAACCATATTTGTGAGGAGACGCATGCTCGTACTCTTTGGAACAAACTTGAACAGTTATATGCTCGAAAAACTGGAAACAACAAGTTGTTCTTAATCAAGCAAATGATGAGATTAAAGTATACTGATGGGTCCCCTGTTACCGATCACTTAAATGTGTTTCAGGGTATTATAAATCAGCTTGCAGGTATGGGTATCAAGTTTGAAGATGAGATTCAAGGCTTGTGGCTTCTTGGTACTTTACCGGATACTTGGGAAACTTTTAGGACATCCTTGTCCAACTCTGCACCAGATGGTGTTATCACCATGGAATTGGCTAAAGGTAGTATTTTGAATGAAGAGATGAGAAGAAAGTCACAAGGTTCCTCTTCACATTCAGATGTCTTGGTCACAGAAAGGCAGGGGAGAAGTAAAAGTAGAGGCCCGAGTAACAGAGGTAATCATCGTAGCAGTTCTAGCAAAGGAAAATTTGCTGATGTTGAATGTTATCACTGCCACAAGAAAGGACACACAATGAAGTTCTGCAGACAGTTGAAAAAGGAGAACAAGAAGAAAAACTACAATAATCAGAAGAACAAGCACAAGAAAGATGATGATGGTGATGACAGTACTGAAGTAAATACCACCACAGATGAGTTCTTTGTTTGTTCAGATTATGATATGGTTAACCTTGCTCATGATGATTCGAGTTGGATTCTTGATAGTGGTGCTACGTGTCATGTTGCAACACGAAAAGAATATTTTTCATCTTACACACCAGGTGATTTCGGTGTTGTTAGGATGGGTAATACTGGGCTATCTAGGATTGCTGGTATTGGAGATATTTGTTTGAAGTTTGACACAGGGATGGAATTGGTTTTGCATAATGTGAAACATGTCCCGGATATGAGACTCAATATTATCTCAACAGGTCTTCTTGATGAAGATGGTTACCACAACAGTTCTGGTAATGGCTTGTGGAAAGTGACTCTCGGATCATTGATTGTTGCAAGAGGGAAAAGGGAATCCAAGTTATACATGACACATCCGAAGATCTCCAAGAGCATTGTCAATGCTATAGACAATGATGATATGACCGAGTTATGGCATAAGAGACTTGGTCACATGAGTGAAAAAGGGATGTCTATTCTTTCTAAGAAGAATGTGTTATCCGGTGTGCATGATATTAACCTGAAGAAGTGCTCTCACTGTTTGGCAGGAAAGCAGACTAGACGTGCTTTTAAGAGTCGTCCTTCTTTTAGGACGGAGAACATACTTGATCTGGTACATTCCGATGTTTGTGGTCCCATGAAGACTAAGACACTTGGTGGGTGTTCGTATTTTGTCACTTTCATCGATGATCATTCAAGGAAGGTTTGGGTATACACCTTGAAGACTAAAGATCAAGTATTGGATGTGTTTAAGCAGTTTCATGCTTTAGTTGAGAGGCAGACAGGGAAGAAACTTAAATGTATTCGAAGTGATAATGGAGGTGAATACATTGGCCCCTTTGACGCGTATTGTAGAGAGCATGGAATTCAGCATCAAAAGACTCCACCGAAGACACCGCAATTGAATGGCTTGGCAGAGCGGATGAATAGAACCTTGGTTGAGAGAGTCAGATGTTTGCTTTCACATGCAGGGTTGCCTGCTTCTTTTTGGGGTGAGGCTTTGAATACGGCGGTACATGTTATTAATTTAACCCCTTGTGTTCCTTTGCGTTTTGATGTTCCTGACAGGGTTTGGAGCGGCAAAGATGTTTCATACCATCATTTACGAGTCTTTGGATGTAAGGCATCTGTGCATATTCCCAAAGATGAAAGATCAAAGCTTGATGTGAAGAATAAGCCATGTGTGTTCCTCGGGTATGGTCAAGATGAACTTGGGTACAGGTTGTATGACCCAGTACAAAAGAAACTTGTTCGCAGCCGAGATGTAGAGTTTGACGAAGATCAAACTTTGAAAGATGTTGAGAAGACTGAGAAGGAGACAATTCCTCAACATAATGATGATCCTATTGACTTAGATCCGGTTCCTCCAAAACATTTTGATGCACAGTTTGGAGATGATATTCAGAATGATGAAGAACAAAATGATGAAGAACATGGTGCTGATGATGTTGATGCTCAAGAGCAACCAAACCTAGATGAAGACGTTCATCCTGAGTTGCCAGTGCCTATGCCACCATTTGTTCCACTTAGGCGGTCCACTAGAGATCATCATCCTTCCACACGCTATTCTGCAAATGAGTATGTTTTACTCACTGATGGGGGAGAGCCCGAGTGTTATGCAGAAGCTATGGAAGATGAACACAAGAAAGAATGGTTTGATGCCATGCAAGATGAGATGAAATCCTTGTATGAGAACAATACCTTTGAGTTGACGAAGTTGCCTAAGGGCAAGAGAGCTTTGAAAAACAAATGGGTTTACAAATTGAAGACTGAAGAGTATACTCCTAGACCGAGGTACAAGGCCAGATTGGTGGTTAAAGGTTTCAGTCAGAAGAAAGGTATTGATTTTGATGAGATTTTCTCTCCAGTCGTGAAGATGGGATCTATTCGAGTTGTTCTTGGTTTGGCGGCTAGCCTCGATCTTGAGGTGGAGCAAATGGATGTCAAGACAGCTTTCCTTCATGGTGATCTGGATAAAGAAATCTATATGGAACAACCTGAAGGGTTTCAGGTTAAGGGGAAGGAAGACTACGTGTGTAGACTTCAGAAGAGTTTGTATGGGTTGAAGCAAGCACCGAGACAGTGGTACAAGAAGTTTGAGTCGGTTATAGGGAAGCAAGGCTTCCGAAAGACTTTTTCTGATCATTGTGTTTTCTTTCAGAGGTTTGGTGATGATGACTTCATCATCTTATTGCTATATGTTGATGATATGCTGATTGTTGGCAAGAACATTGGAAGAATTGCCCAATTGAAGCAAGATTTGAGCAAATCCTTTGCTATGAAAGACTTGGGGCCAGCAAAACAAATCCTTGGCATTCGGATTTTCCGCGATAGAGGTGCCAAGAAGTTGCATATATCACAAGAGCAATACATTGAGAAGGTGTGCTGTCAAACGAAGGTTTTGTTTCCGCATTTGTGTTTATACCGTTGTGACCCATTGCACTTTACCCGTCACCAAGAAGCTTTAAGACAAAAAACATGTCACCATTCTCTATAGCTTCCTGTAACCCTAAAAAAACATACAATGGTAAATCATTCAATTTGAATTGGAGATATAACGAATAAAAGAGAATATAATTAATAAATTTCCACTGCCTTTTTTGTTGCATACTTCTCCAAATAAATTATCAATCCCTCACTAAGATGCTCACAACTATATGAGTTACATCATTTCTACCCAATCTTCATTCAAACACCTAATGGTCTTTTAAAATTGCATGACCACAAGCAAAAGTAATTTATATGATATGGTTGAGCGATTCTAACAATGAGATTGATATAGAGGATTTTCAATTTGTACCGTTACATTTAAAACATCAAGTTGAACCATTATTAGACCACATTAGTTTTCATTCCAAATATGCTCTTGCTACACAAACACATTGTTTAGCAACAAAAAATGATCTTAACTCATATTCTAGATGAGATATGCATGTGTAAAATATTATTTAGATGGAGATGCTGTATATGATCATTTTGCTTGTATTCTCTAACTTATAAATTAAATAATTAAGTGATTATATAATTTAGTATTTTATACGCAGGAGAACATGGTTTTTATTGTACTGGTGCAATTGAGACCTATAGAAATTCTATTGAGTCTCATTTTCTACAATGTGAGCTAAAAACATCCCTCAAAAATGGGGTTATAGGAGTAACCCCTTAGTGTCATTCTGTTTTCTTGTTTTATGTTTAACATGCAAGTTTTAACCAGTACCAAATGTGTATTCTCATGCACGCTAATCCTGTTACATTAGATGTTCTATGATATCGGGGCCCATCTCGGGTCCATTTAGTCCTTATTTAGGGCAACCTTATGCTCTTATAAAGTGTCGAAAAATAAAGGAAGAGAGTAAGAAAAGAAAAAAAAAGATTTTCGGAGTTCTTATCACGATTTTTGGACGGAAGCTTCCTTGCATATAAAGGAAGGTTTTGACCGTTAGGATCTTGATTTTGAGGCCTGGAAGTTCTGTTTTCTTTACCGGGCAAGATTGCAAGATTGTTTTGGTGATATTTCTTCCTTTCATTGTTTCTTTGTTTGTTGCCTTATATCTTGATTATTGATATTGATTCAAGATAATGATTATTGTTGTATGCCTACTAGTGATTATCTAGAGAAGCCTTTGTGTACCTCTCTTGCTTGATAGTGGATTTAAGCGGCACTAGGTGTCCCGTGGTTTTTACCCACTTTGGGGTTTTCCATGCTAAAAGCTTGGTGTTCTTGGTGTGTATTTGATTATCTTTAATACCTGCTAATTTGGTTGATTTGATTATTGTTTAAGGGGGCTGGTTAGATTGCTTTTAGTTTGCCTTAAATTGTTTACTTCCTCAAGGTTATACGGTCTGGGTAAGTGCTGTCAAACAAAGGTTTTGCTTCCCGCATTGGTTCTACAGAGTTGTGACCGCATGCACTTTACCGTCAGTGTCCCAAACACTCACAACATACTAAGCCTGTTATCTTTGTGTGAATACTTCTTATTGATTTCCTATAACATAATTTAAGCTCATATTTATACTATGCAGTTAACTATGGAGTTCCCAGAAGAAAAACAATTGGAGCCTTGCATACCTCGAAAACGATCATCTGAATGATGCGAATCATCGCGAATTTTTGTTTTAATCCCTCCCAATGCTTTCAGAAAAATGTATAAACAATGGTATCTAAATACCCCCCCCTCCTAAATAAGGCGACCGGGTAAAATTTCCACACGTAATTTCCCTCTGGTTTATGGAATCCCACAAAATTCTATTAGAAACCAAGAGAATTTGAAGCCGTTAAAGAGCTTAAATGATGGCTTGTCGGTGGACTTTAAATATTTTCTGGATAACAAAATCAAAAGCTTTAAGGACCCAGAATCTGGTAGAAATGCCCCTTTTGGCTCAAGACCAGAGGGTAAAGTTAAATTTTGGGTTCCCACCTGTTTACAGAAGGGTTCTCATGCTCAGAAACCAAAAGTCACTACCACTGCTGTAACACATAGGATTCCTTTGAGAAAGAAATTGGACAATATAGCATCCTAGCTAAACCTGGGAAGATGACTTCCCCATGGCAAGGAAAAGTGGTGGGGCTTTCAGCTATGGAAAATAAATTATCGTTCAGAGTAACAATGCATTCCAGAAGAAAACAACTGAGCTTCGCCCTAAACTCGACAAGAACCAATTAATAAATCTAATGAATGTGAGTCTGAAGCATTCAGAAAACCTACTGAAGTGATGTCTACAAATCCCCTCCCTAAGTTCAAGACTGGAGTACAAGTTGTTCGGGATTTCTCTTCTGGTTGTGTAATCCCACAAGATTCTTTCAGAAGCAATGCACATTTGAAGCCGTTTACGAGCTCAAACAACAGCATGTTGGTGGACGACTTAAAGTATTTTGTGGATAATAAAATCAAAATCTTTAACCCTCCCGAATCTAGGAGAAATAACCCTAATGACTCAAGACCATCAGGTAAAGTCAAATTTTTGGATCCTTCGTGTTTACAGAAGTGTGATGCCCGAAAACCAAATGTCACTAAGACTTATCAACCTAATTTACCAATTCAAATTTGAATTTTTTGTTATTTACTGATTTCCTACTGTTAAACTTTACTGTTTACTGTATGGATTACAGCTGTACCGGACGTGAAATATTTTATGTGTTTTGCTCAAGTTTATTTTTTTGGAATCCGTTATTTCGTGTTAGATTAGGAACTTGATGATCAGTGTTTATTTTGAGTTTAATCGCCTGATAACTAGTTTGTTACGGCATCGACAATAGGAGATTAAGTTTCGCATTTTTGATAATTAGTTTGTTATGAAAAGCTTCACCTTGTATGCCTGTTGTCCTAACGATTTATAAATTACGATGATTTGAGCAGTTATGAGTTTGAGTTAAAAGATAGGTAACTATATAACGAGTAATTTAATAGCTGGGTTTAGTTGTCGTTATCAACACTTGTGAGACAGGCAGATAGCAAAAGTAAAATTGCAAAGTTTAAATTAGATTTTTATTCAGTACTTTATTACTCGTCAAGAATTAAATCATCAAGTGTTTAGATTAACAATAACTAACCAGTTTGTTATGATGTTGATGATTTTTAGTTTATGATAATTAGCGGTTACATGTTTGAATGATTAATTTATATATTAATAGTTGTTTATTAACACTTGTAGATTGCTGACGTTTAAAGTAAAGATGCTGTGTTAAATGACGATTCTGATCAGCATTTATTTTTCATAAGAATTAAATCGTGTGTTAGATTAACACAATAAGTATCTAGTTTGTTATGATGTTGATGAAGTTCAGCTTATGATAATTAGCGGTTGCA
Source organism: Tanacetum coccineum (assembly GCA_026074375.1). Taxonomy (NCBI): domain Eukaryota; kingdom Viridiplantae; phylum Streptophyta; class Magnoliopsida; order Asterales; family Asteraceae; genus Tanacetum; species Tanacetum coccineum. The sequence goes on along the minus strand of BQNB010018477.1, from coordinate 55,618 downwards.
TGCTCTTTAGATGATTGGCAACTGTTATAGTGATTAATTTTCTGTATAATTGTTGTTTATGAACACTAGCAGACTGCAGACATTGCATATATTTGTATTTGTATGATGATAAGAAACTATTTTTTTTCTGTTGTTTTGAACTTTGATTGTGATTATTCCTTTGCAAATTGAAGTTTCGCAACTAAAAATGGAGATGCTGAAGAAGAAATCAGAGAATGTTATACCGAAAAAACGCCAGTTGGATGATTCCGAAATACCGAAAAGACGACGATTAGGTGATGTTTATGATCATTTTAGTCGTGAGGTAGAGAAATTTGCAAAGCCTAGAACAATGTTTTGTAAATATCCTCCTCCGAAGATTAGGACAGAGAAGAAATAGTTCGCGATTATCCTCCTGTTGTGGAAAGGTAAGAACAATTCCTGTTGAATTAATGCAGAGAAGAAGTGTTTGAAGAATACGAAAATTATACATGAGAAGCTTAAACAAAAGAATTGGAAGATGGAAAGCGATTGGTTAAGGCCTGAAGGGAAAGTGAAATTTTGTGGGATCCGACTTGTTCAAAAGAGGGTGATATGCAGAAAGCGATAGTTACAACTAGTGTTGTTATGGATAGGAAGCCTTTGAAGAGCCTTGAGAATGCTGACTCGAAAAATGGGAATTATAAGTTGGTGAACACTCGGCCTGTTGTGGATTGTAAACTGAAATCGTCTAAAACACAAGAATTGGTTTCAAGGCCAGTTGGTGGAACAGTGGGATTATTGGATCCTAGTTGTGACCACAAACAGGAAAATACCATGACTGTTGTATCTGTTGCACAGGTTCATGATGGGTTTCCAGGATCGAATAATGATCAAACAAGCATCATAACAAGAATTAATAGGAAGATAACAAGGATGATTTGGGGTTGAACCCTTATATAAATCTGATATATTAAAACTGAAAGGGTTAACATTTGATTTACAGAATCCTACCTATATATAAAAACTAATCGGTGTGATTTTGTGAAGAGGCGTGATGGTTTACAGAAACCATACGTTGTACCTTTTCACTTTTTATTAACCGAATGTAACTGTTTAACCTAACAAGGGTTTCGGGTCTGGGCCTAAGGCCAACAGACTTGAGTTTATCAGCCCTTTAACTAAACGAATTAGGCCTGTACAAATGTAAATATACATACTGCATAAACTAAACATAAGTAAATAAGACTTTGATATTAAAATCTTCCAACAGTATCACAGAGAGAGACGAACACGTAAGACATGAAAAAGATCAAAGAGGCGATATCATTTTTGAGAGTTTAATGAATGGTTATATGTAGAAAACAGAATTGAGACCGAAGAAGAATATAGGTTGCTCAACTGGCGGGGTGAACTTAAGGCTGCAAAGGTGGTCCCAAAAAGAAACTAAAATGGATGATTGTGGGAAGATATTAGGAACCCGTTCATGTGTGTTCCAGTTGGCGATACTTTCAATACAGCACAACTATAAAATGATGTGGCCTTCCATTGTCAACAACATCGGGTATAGATTATACTAGATTAGGGGAAAGAACCTGGCTTTAGTATTGTTGACGCTCATCGTTACTCTAATGAGAAAGGTTCTAGTGATACGTTGACTTATTGTGGTCAAGGTGGGCTTACTTTCTTGGGGGGTAAGGCTCCACCAGAAGATCAAAAACTGGAACGAGGGAACTTAGCTTTGAAGAACAGTAAAGATGAGAAGACTCCGGTTAGAGTGATTAGGAAAGTTCATGGAAATGGAAGGAGTAACGAAGTGTTTGTGTATGACGGTTTGTATAGTGTGATTGATTTCTCAGAAAAGAGAGGTGAAGAAGGGAAGATGGTGTTCATGTTCGAACTAAAGAGATTACCTGGGCAGTAACTACTTCTCAAGGTTCGTACTGAATGCTATAGCAGATGACGTTATACAGATGAACGGTATACCAATTTCCCACCTCCCAGTGTTGTCTGATGAACTATAGTTTTGGTATGTACGTTGTTATTGCTTTTAGTAGTCCACAAATCACCATTTATATGCTTGTATTTGGATTTAAACTTGAACAAGCCTATGTCGTTTGATGAAGTGTAGTTCGTATGTCATTATTGATAGTCGTTTGATGAAACATTAATCTGCGTGACTTGCTTAGTTTCCTTTTTTGCACCTTTCAGGAATGTTGTTTTGGTATGTACATTGCTGCTGTTCTAATTATTCAATACACAGCCTGCTTGCTGTTGTATTTGAACATTAACAACCCTAGGTTTCTGCTGTTTTATTGGCTACACTTGGTATATCAGTAGCGTGTTTTAATTTGTTCATTTTTTATTTGTTTGGGTTTTGCTTGGTTTCATTCGCTCATCATAATAAAAACTTCCAATTGTAGTTTTTGTAGGAACCCAAAATACTTGAGGAACAATTTTGTTTCCTCGTCATTCTTTGATGAACAACACTTCCTTGTAAATCATTTTTGGATGAACATTTACTTAATGAACAATTTTGTTTCATCCAACAGTTTTTAATGAACATTTAATAGTAACAATTTTGTTTGTTAATATTCCACTTTCTGATGAACCAACTTCTTGTTAGAGGTTTACTATAAAGTTTTTTGGATTAGTATTTGTATTAGATTAGGATTTGTAGATTTGAAGCTGCACAACTGGTTGATTAGAAACTCACAAATATATGTGTAAGCGGATGATCAGTGGGTAAAGGAAAAATTTACGAAAAGGGCTACATTCATTCATTGATAACATGGCTATAAATAGCCTGAGAAAACAAACGTGTGTAGAACTAGTCTACCTACGAAAACAAAACTCTACCTAAAGAACATGTACTACAACTGACCCACTCCTCATGTATCCACATAATTGGTCAAACTATACTACCAATTAATGGTATCTACAAGACCGAAGTCTTGATGAGTCTCCCCGAACCTTATCCTTGCAACTATATAGTACTTTTGCAAATTACGTCATTGATAAAAATTTAAAACTTTAATTTAAAACACATTATGAACTATAAATTGCTAGTCTAATCATGGAAGATTTTACACCGGATATAAGCCGGATCCATTTTTGACTTTTTGCAATATATAGTCCATGATAAATCTTATTTCGATAATTATTAGTCATGTTTATATTTGTTTTCCGAAAAACCCTTTTATTTTCTCACAAGTCATACTTAAAATAAAACATATAAATATTAACTAATCTAAATAACATTTATTTGAAACACACTTAACAATTAAGGCATGCAAACTTTAAATATGATCCTAATTATCTAATAATTTAAAACATGTATATATACATATAAGGCTACTTCGTCCTATAAACTCCGGCCACATCCATCGACAAAATCGATTGCGTAAGCCTTATACATATATACACCACATAGCACACAACCTGTTTAACAATTATTTAGGCCCCATTAATTCAATAATAAGGGTCTTCCCGAATTCTTAAATCGTGGATCTTACCAATTAAGAAAATAATTAAAAATTATGTGAATTTTGATCATATTTACACTAAATCCATTTAACAATTAACAGGATTTCAATATCAAATATCAATCCATGATAAATTTGCATGATTTTATCATGGATTTCCGTTAACAATTAACAAACTTAAAACAATTAACAATTAACACTTTAAGTTTTATATAAAATTGCATACAACCTAGATTTCGTCTAATTAATTTTATTAACCGTCAAGATCAAATCTTTTTAACATCAAACGCCCACCGGGGCATTCAAATTAATCACGAAACCTTTATTTGTCCAATTTTATTCCTTGTAATTAAATATTCTACACGATGGCTCGTGATGCCACTGTTGGGTTTTATAATCTAATTAACCATATTAATTATCACGAGTACGCAGCGGAATAAATGATCACGTGTAGAACATAATAATTAACAAGATAGAAGATTGTTTACCTTTTAGCTAGAAACGATACACCGTTATAGGTAACCGTAAACACCGTCTTCTTTATACGCGTGTGTATAATACAACGCGTGAAACCACGAAGAATCAAAGATATGAATCCTCTAAGCTTCCACACACTATACGTTCTTAGCAAACGACGAGGTATGCTAGTACTAGTAGTGTATAACAAACGATCTTCTTCGTCTCTTGAATCTATCAACTTACGAACAAGGAATCACCAAGAAGTGATGATCGAACTTAAACAAAAACCCAAAGGGTGTCCGGTTTGTTTGTTCGAGCGTGAAGACAAAACCAAAGACCCAAAAAACTTTTGAAGCCGGTTGACAAAAGAAGAAAAGCAATAGTCGATTCTTAGGTTATTTGTTTTTTCAAGTTATGTTAATAATGAAAAACTAAAACCATATTTATAGACCAAGCTTCCTAATCCTTGTGGGATTAGTCTCTCTAGCCGACTAGGGAAAAAAAGGGTAAACCGAACCCTTCATTCTTCGGTTTATTTATAATTAGTCCCTCACGTTTAACCATTAAACGTTTAACTAATTATTTAATACTCGTTAACTTTTAACGATCGTTTGTTATACATTTAATATATATTACATTAATATATTTACTCGTCATTTAACATATAAACGTGTGCGTCCCCTTAGGCTCGGGAATATTTCCGGACATATATTAATCATATATGGTCATAATCCAACACAACATCCGTTCCTTCGCCTTTGTAGCCTGTAAAGACAATGTGTTTAATCTTACTCGTCTCATAAACAAAAAAACTGATAAAACAAAAAAATTTCTACAGAAAAAAATCTTGTGCTCGCAAATCTGTGAGTCCAGTTATCACCGAAATACTTGTGAATTGTATTATAGATCCAATCAAAATCCCAATGCAAAGTCCCTTTGTTTTCAAATGTAAAAGAAACCCCAGTAAAAAGCATGGGATCCCAAACAGATAAATTGCTCCAAGAGTTACATATGCTCCTATGTGTTGCCACCCACCTCCACTTGCAATTCCTAACACAAACACGAAGGTTATAGCGCCAGTCACACTCATTCTGTTTTGGAAAAGTAATGATCACTGACCTGACTTTACGGCTTCTAAGCTATCTGTGATAATTGATAGGGAGATAAAGGAGTCACTGATGCAACATAACTCACAACTGGCCGGCTTTTCATCGCTATGAATTGTTCCATGAAAATGGTGGAAACTTAGAAGTAACATACTAGCTATTATGGCTTTGATGATGGCTAGAAACATCACTACCCGAACGACTACCCGGGCAGCTTGAGGGTTCCCAGCTCCTATCACCTTTGAAACTTGAGTGCTATGTAACCAGGTGTTAGAACATTGTTACATCTAATTATGATATTATAAAAATGTTGCTTGTTTATGTATAACGCTGGAAAAGTACCTTGCAGCTGCCCCAAGTCCATATAGTATGGTAAACTGTTCTGTGGACATAGTCAGGCTGATCAAACAAAATATTAAGCAAAAGCTAATAATAGTTGTGTGTATAACAATAGTCATATTGTATAAGATGATGCGATGAAACCATACCATATCGAAAGGACAGAGGTTTCAAGCTTCTGGTTTGGTAACAATTCTGATATCAACAGACCATGCACCATTTCAAACTATAAAACAATGCATTGATATCAAAATACAGGATCAATAAAGATGAAGGCAATGATAGTATTAGCTCCGTGCACAACATCTGGTAACAAGGGATCATATAATATGTTGACTTACGTCAATACCAATATCTGAACTTTAAGTTTAAACGAATGGCAAGAAGCACAATCTACCAAACCATTACAGTAGAAGGGACAGAAAAGGAGAAGAACTTCTCGATACCACATAGTGTATCATTGGAGAAAGATGAAAACGTATTCTCACTCAATGTTGACAATTTAACATAAAACACAACCAACTTCAAACAAAACAAATTGCATAATTTGAATGAAATTGCAGCCCCAATGCTTCCCATCTTCAACTTAAAAACCAATGCCCAACAAAGACGGATATGGAGACTCAAAGCAAGTATAGAGCTCACGAGCAACGGACGAATCAAGCTCTGGGACTGAAGTGACATCATCGGTGGCTTAAGGATTGCACAGCTTGATTCGTGAGGTCTTGGTTAAACTGAGCAACGGACAGATCTGGTACAAACTCAGTCTTGGTTAAACTGATATTATTTTCACTGAAACCAAGACTGAGTTTCGGTAAAACAAATCCGGTACAAGCAGATACCGAGTGATTACTGTTTGTCTAACGGTTTGTGTGTAATCTTTCAGGATGACTAACACTCAAACTCCTCCTCATGCGACTACTGTTGTGATCCTAACCGGTGCGCCAGCTACCAACACAGTGGCTAATCATGCAGAAAGACCAGAAAAGTTCAATGGTCAGAACTTTAAGAGGTGGCAACAGAAGATGTTCTTATATCTCACCACCTTAGGCCTTGCGCGGTTCTTGAAAGAAACTGCACCTCAAGTTGAACCTCCTGCCGAAGGTCAATCCTCTAATGCACAGGCTGTGCAAGCTGTGGAAGCATGGAAACATTCAGACTTCTTGTGCCACAATTATGTTCTGAATGGTTTGATAGATCCTTTGTATAACGTGTACTGCAAGACCACGACTGCCAAAGAATTATGGGAGTCATTGGAACGCAAGTACAAAACAGAGGATGCTGGTACAAAGAAGTTCGTGGTAGCTCGCTTTTTGGATTACAAGATGGTTGATTCAAAGAACGTGATCAATTAGGTTCAAGATCTGCAGGTATTGATCCACGACATCCATGCTGAGGGAATGACTTTGAGTGGAACTTTTCAAACTGCTGCGATTATTGAAAAGTTACCTCCAAGCTGGGTAGATTTTAAAAACTACTTGAAGCATAAGCGAAAGGAGATGAGTGTTGAAGACTTGGTTGTTCGTCTTCATATTGAAGAGGACATCAGGCTGGCTCAGAAAGATACTTATACACCTGATTCTGCTAAGGCTAATCTGGTTGAGCATGATGGGTCATCTTCAAGGTCCAATCCAAAGGGAAAAAGGCAAAGACAAAAGGAAGAATGACAAGAAGAGCAAAGGAAAGTCTGAGTATCTTGCTCCTAAAGCTGGGATTGTGAAACAGAATTTCCAGGGGATTTGCTACAACTGTGACCAACCTGGTCACCGTGCTGCTAATTGCAAGATGCCAAAGCAGGTGAATCCACGTCAGGCAAATATGGTGAATCATGATGTGGACATGAAAGCGATGGTGTCTGACGTATGTGCCATAATTTCTGAGGTAAACCTAGTAGGTACTAATCATGGTGGTTGGTGGATTGATACTGGGGCAACCCATTATGTGTGTGCTGATAAGAGTATGTTTTACTCTTTCAGAGCGGTTGACAATGGACATAAGCTGTATATGGGCAATTCTGCAACTGTTGATATCAAGGGCGAAGGAGATGTTGTTTTGAAGATGACATCCAAAAATGAGCTCAAGTTGACTAATGTCTTGTATGTTCTAGAGATTCGTAAGAATCTTGTGTCCGGTTGGCTGTTAAACAAGTTTGTTTTCGTTTAGTTTTTGAGTCTGATAACTTTGTTTTGTCTAAAAATCAAATGTATGTTGGTAAGGGTTATGCCATGAATGGTATGTTTAAGTTCAATGTAATGGTTGTCAAGAATGAAATCAATAAAATGAACTCTTCTGCTTACTTGATTGAGTCTTCTAATGTGTGGCATGCTCGTCTTGGACATGTAAATTTTAAATCATTGCGTCGTTTGATTAAGTTTAATAGCATACCAAACTGCCATATTGATTCTAAATATAAATGTGAAACTTGTGTTGAAGCCAAACTTACAAGAACATCCTTCAAATCGGTTAAACGAACAACCGAACCACTTGATATGGTACACACAGACATATGTGATTTGAAATCACTACCCACGAAGGGTGGCAATAAGTACTTTATCACGTTTATTGATGATTGTATAAAGTATTGCTATGTTTACTTGTTGAAAAGTAAAGATGAAGCTATAGACAAGTTTGTTTTATACAAAAACGAAGTTGAAAATCAACTTGGTAAGAAAATCAAGGTTATACAAAGTGATAGAGGTGGTGAATACGTGTCTCCATTCGCTGAGTTATGTGCGCAACATGTGCGCAACCGTACCTTAAAGGAAATGGTTACTGCCATGTTGATTAGTTCTAGTATGAGCCAAGACATGTGGGGGGAAGCCATTCTGACGGCTACTTATATTTTAAATAAGATACCTCATAAAGTAAAGGAAGAGACTCCTTATGAATTATGGATGGGACGAAAACCATCATATCAGTACTTACGAGTATGGGGCTGTTTAGCCAAGGTAGCTATGCCAACTCCCAAGGCCTAAAAGATTGGACCTAAATATGTGGATTGTATATTCATTGGATATGCTAAGAACAACAGTGCTTATCGTTTCATTGTACATGAATTGAAAAATCCGGATATACAAAAGAATACAGTAATGGAATCAAGGAATGCTTCTTTCTTTGAATACGTATTTCCTTGCTTATCAAAAGAAACTGGAAGCTCAGCCAGATTAGATGATGAAGTTGTCCAAGATAAGAGACAACGAGATGATAATGATCTCCATTATGAGAGACAAGATCAAACCGAGGAAGAAGAAGTTGAACAAAAAAGAAGCAAAAGGGCAAGAAACGAGAAAGTGGTTCTGCAAAGAACGGCCCCCTTTCTATTTAAAAAAAGGTGAAAATGCATTTTACTATTATACCCTTTCTATTTAAATAAAATTATTTATTAATATTAAATTCCTATTAGTCTAAAAGTGGTTCTGTATGTTCTGTACAAAAAAATGGTTCTGCAAAGAACGGTCCCATATATATAT
>BQNB010018477.1:0-45684 GCA_026074375.1 Tanacetum coccineum | reverse complement strand
ATTTCTAATTTCTAGTTGTAAATTTGAAAATCCTTTTATCTAGATTTGCTTAATAGCCTTAGGACAACTTATTTCCAAAATATTAGTTCCTAAGATTTAGATTTCAGCCTTTTAGCTTATTAGATTTAGCTTAATTCCAAGTTAAGCCTGGATCTTTCATTGTTCAATAGCAAATTCCTTGTTAATTTTGGTAACTAGCAGCTTATTTTTTTGTGGATATCTTTAGTATACATCTTGAGTTACAAATAGCATCTTTTAGTTTCCATTTTCATCAAGTAATAAGCTAGAAATAAGCCAAAATCCAAAAAGTTAGGGAAAAGCCAAGTTACTGTGACAGATTTCAAAATGCTTATTTTGTAGCTTATCTAGTTGTTAAAAGTAGGAAGTGCTTTTGTTAAAGTTGTAGAGATTAAGCTCTTTAACAACTTTCATGTTTTAAGTTTTTGCTAATTCTCAATTTTTCAATAAGCCAAAAATAAGCTAGATCGCGAGGTTTGTTGTGTATTTTCTTAATAGTATAGGGTTGCCAGTTTTCACTGTAGTGTAAATTTTCAATAGTTAGCCCGCTTACCCTCTTCTTTCTATCTTTACATTTTCTACCCTGTTCTTTCTAGAATAATAAATAGTTTTAATATTTTTGTTATTAGTTTAAATAAAATTAGGTTTAAAGTTTTAATTGATAAAATAGGTTACAATTGGTTTATAAAAATTAGGGCTTTTTGTTCCAATAAATTTCTGCACCTTTCTAGTCTATAAAAACCATTTTTCCTTATTTTTCTAGTTAAAATTGTAATTTCTAGGAATTTAAATAGATTTTAGGTAAATCCTTTTTCTTAAAAAATTCATAAAAAATTCAAAAATAGTTAAAAAATTCCAATTCTTTTTCCTAAAATTTTCTTTTTAAATTTGTGATTTTTAGGTATAAAGTTTGCTAAAAGTCGTGCCTTAGATTTTAAATTTCATTTTTAGCTCGCGTTTTTACTTTTCGTGCATTTAAATTTCGAGCTAGTTAATTGTTTTTAATTCGTGCTATTATATTTGTAGTATAATCAATAATTCAAAAATCCTTTATCAATCTTAACTCGAATCCGAATTTTCCCAATTCTCAATTCACGATTTCGTTGGGACACGACCCGAGTAGTACAATACTTCCCGGATAAAAATATACAAATTGTGTTTTCTTTAGTGAGATTTTTACCTTATATTTCTCTTGTTTGAGAAGTATTTTGGAAAGAAATTTTCACGGGATTAATACTATATATATATAAATTTGACTAGTGCTTTCAACTGAATCAACACACCACCTCGGAAGAGACTACTACTTACTACTCCCAGACCTGGGTGTGAGGTTGGAGAGAGTTCTGCTGCTGCTGCTGCGAGACAGCCAAGACCCACTATGGCCCATAGAGTCGATCATAGTCATGTTGGTTTTCAATTTTTGTACAATAGGTTGAAAATCACCATTGATAATAACATGCCAAAGATCTAGATCTTTTGATTTAACATATGTCTCGAATTTATTTTTCCAATAAATAAAACTATCGCTTTCAAAGAGTGGTGGTCTTTGCATAGATTGCCCTTCTAGATATTTGTCAGAATCCATAGATCGATCCAAGCTTTAAAATACAATATATTTTAAAAATCTTGAGTGACCTTGCTCCTGATACCAATTGTGGAAACTAGAAGGGGGGTTGAATAGTTTACACGTTTGTTTTACGGTTTAAAAGTTTACTTTCAAAAAATGTATAAACCGCGTTGATATTTCACATCAAATCACAATATGACAAGCAAAATTATCTAAACGAAAACTAAATAACAACAATAATAATGTAAAGAGATAAGGAAAGAAACAACCAAACCAAGACACTAAGATTTTATAGTGGTTCGGCTACGAAGCACCTCTTCGCCCTACTCCACTCCCCGAGTATCCTACTTGAGATTTCACTATGTCAACAAGCTCCTTTTAGGCGGAGAAAACCGTTTACACGTCGCTTACGTTATTTTCCGACACTAAGCTAAATGTCGAGTCCTAATCTTAGCTAGAACCAATCTACCACTTCACAAGATATACACACTCACAAGATCTACACTATCAGATCTACACAATATCCGAATCACACAAATATACAAGATAAATACAATAGAGGTTTGGTACTTAGAAGAAGAAAGGAGAGATCACTAATTAACACTTCGTTTCTTGACGAATACGAGTGTTCTTCTCTTGCACTTGAATGAGAGATAAGAGATTAGATTACTTGAAACAAGATCTAAGTATGTTAGTGATCAAGATATTTAGTGAGAGAAAGAAGGTTTAGAGAGAGAAAGAAAAGACTGAAAAATTTCGTGCAAAGAGGAATGATTTTCTGCTGGGAATGGAGCAGTATTTATAGGCAGGGAATCCCAACGGCTCTCTGGGGGCGGTCCCGACGGTCCCTTATATATAAGGGGGCGCCGCCTAGACTCCGCTCCCTTTTTTGTCTTTTTGTGGGGAATGTTGTATCCGGTGTAGAAGCTTTTGTTTTGGGGGGAAAATTTGAATTTCAAAATTTAAGTTTTTAATAAAACTTTTTATTTTAATTAGAAAATATTTTGTAAAAGTATTTTTGAAAAAATAGTTTTGTAGAATTAAAAGTAAGGATTAAGATAAAAATATTTTCTTGATCACTAATCATGCTTAATTATTTTGTTTGTCCATACCTTAAGTGATCACTAATCTTAGAAATAAAATTTTACATTTAATAATTTGTAAACGTTTATTTTTATTGTAAACGTTTTTACATTTTGTTATTATCAAAACGTTGAGAGGTCGAAAAATATAAATAACGTTTTTAGGCATTATTTGTGTTAACATGTTTTTCCGGCCTCAGAGGAAGATCACATCGTTTAGCTAAAACAATATCTTACGGACTTTTTTTAGACGAGTAAGAACTAGTCTTTCGATCTTAGATCTGTTGGTTTGGCTTTTTAATATGCGCTTATGAAGTTTCATTTGAAGAATTTTACAACTCCATTCCCCTAGTGAAGGATGTGAGACATCACACACACACCCTTATACTCTCTCTTCTTCCCCATGAAGTTCCGGCCATCACCTCCACCGCCGGCCACCAGCCGCCGCCGCCGGAAAAGTTTTCCGGCGGATTTTTCCGGCGAACACCAAATGTGGTCCTCACGACCGGATCTACCCGATCCCCATACTCACTCTCCGTCACTCGCCACCACCACGTCACCACTGCTACCACCGCTACCTCGCCACACCACCACCTCCACTTCGTCGCCACCCTCCTCACAAGGGTGAGTTGGGTTTTGCAGACCCACTAAGGGTGGGGTGAGGTTGGTGATATAAGTGGCACCAAAGGGTGCGTTGGTTGTATGATAGCACAAGGAGAGGGTGTTCGGGTGTTTTGTTTAAAAACGCAGCGAAGGTGCGCTTGTTGGGGTAATGGTATGTACCGGCGTGGTGCTCTTGGTTTTGGTTCTAACACCACTAAGGTGCGTGTGGTTTGTATGAACCCCAAGGGTGTTCGTTTCATGTTCATCAGCCCAAGAGGGCGTTTAGTTTCTGTGGTAAAACCACCGATGAGGGTGCGTTGGTGAGACAGAAAAACCAAGGGTGTTCGGGTTTTGATGTTAAATGCACCAGGGGCGCGTTAGTTTACTCGTAATAGGGTGCGCTTGATTAGGAAATAAAACAAGGGGTGTTGGTTCGATGGTTCAGCAGCACCGAGAAGGCTGCGTTTGGCTGTGTAAAACAGAAAAAGGGTGTTTGGTTGTGATAAACAAATTAGGGTAGCGTTTGGATTTGTTATAGCACGAATAGGGTGCGTTTTGGTTGGGACTGAAGCACATAAGGTGCGTTTGGGTTGGCTGTCACAGCCGCGGGTGCGGTTGGTTTGGTTGTTCGCCGATAGGGGCGTTTGGCTTAACAGCAGCCATGCACATGAGTGCGTTTGGCTGCTGTACATACCATTAGGGTGCGTTTGGTGTTGCTCGACAGTTAAAGGGCGTGTTTGGTTTAGCGAGTCAACGAGGAAACGACGAGGGTTTGTTTGGTTTATATATCAAAACGACAAATAAAAATAACTTAAGTTTTAATAAATATTAAAACTGGATAAATATTATTTGGTGGGTTTTAATCGGTTAAATAAATATAATCCTTAATAATTGTTTTAATTTAAATATAATGGTGTATATACATATTATATCTAAACACGCGGGCATTTGAAATATTGAAACGCGATTGATTTCACTATATATTCATTTACTGAAAACGTTTAGTTTTGCGAAAATGGAAAACGATTTACGAACGGAAAAGTCATGACGAAAATTTATATAATTTCCTATATTCACGATTTACTAAAACTTTATTAATTTAGAGAAACGATAAAAGAAATTAAGATATGTTTTAAGATATATTAAATGGTATTATACAATAACCTGGACAACGAGCGAAAACTATACTTTTACATTGAAACGAACTGTTTTAGACGCAACCCGTCGAAGAAACGAAATATATTTTATAAAATATTATTTATATTTTATAATTATTATAAACTGTTACAAACATTGTTTGCTTAATTCGTAACTTAAAAACGTGTGTCTAACATCGGTACAAGGGACTTTTATTTAACTAAGCGGTGATTTCAGAAATGGGTCAAACTAATTTGTTTAAATTAATTTCACACACTTATGATATAATACCTGCAATGTATTATACACTTTTCATAAATCTTTGGGCTGATTGTCTTTGTTATATAATTCAAGGTAGGAGTTATTAAGGTTATAAAGAATTTATATTACACATTTGGCGTTTTATTTTCAATTTATTTATTTAACCAACCACCAAACTATTACAACTTTAAATCTAAATCTTTTATCAACGTGTCGCGTTGACATAACAATTCATCGGGAAACCCAAACGCATTACCCTAGGCTAGTGAGACTTAGCCGTTAAGATAAGCTGCAACTTCTTGGTCGAGCCGTTTCAGTTTCCGTTTCGTCTTGTACTCAATGTGTACATTCCCGCCAATCGTTCTTCATCATCGATGTGAGTTTATAGCCCCTCTTTCACTTGTTTTACATTTACTTTACAAATCTCGGGGGAGAATACATGCTCAATACAACTTGTTTACATATTCGTTTACAATATCTTTTTACATACTATTCTACACACTTGGTTTACATACTTGATTTTGCAATTTATTACAAACTTGGTTTCATACTTTGTCACATACTCATTTGCATACATGTTTACGAAATTGTTTACATACTCATTTCGAATTCAACTACTTGATTTATATCACACTCTTTTCTACTTATGGATTTAAGTACTCAAAGCTATTTACGAATACAATGGTTACTTTTACTTTGGACACAAGTACTTTATGTGAGAATTTCCCTTTTTACGTGGTTTGCCTAAGTTACTCTATTGCCATGAAGTCCCCCTATCATGAACCGTTAATTTCTTGACCGGAGGACCGGTTGAGGGAGCGCGAATGCTGTGAATAGATCTATTGGGAATGAACTCCCCCGTCCGGGTAGATAACAACGCACTACCATGTACACGGACGCATTACATTTGAGGAAACTAGGTGCTAGGCAATGCACCTACCGGGGCACTAACTTATAGCAACGTATACTTAAGGTTTCGGTGTCATGAGCTTAGCGCAACAGTAAATATCATCTATGTGGTACTGTATTTGTTATAGCAGACCCATACATTTTGAAAAATCAACGATCTCACTATCCATACTACTTATTGAACATTACTAATTTCTGAACACTTTTCATTATATTGCGGCGAAGCAATAAACACTAAACTCTTTTGGTTCTACATTTACTCTTACACTTTTGGCGATTATTATAAGGATTGAAATGGTCATGCATACTTTATAAATCTTTGGATTCCAACATTTACATTTATACTTACAAAACTCTATGAACTCACCAACTTTAATGTTGACACTTTTAAGCATGTTTTTCTCAGGTGAATTAGATGCTTGGATTATTTGATGTGCATTGGAGTCTTTACATTCAAGTTTTTCATGGTGATGCAATTATGGGACAACTATTATTTTGATTTCAGAAAATCAGCAAGATTGTTTTACAAACGACACATTTAGAGGTCGTTCTCTTGTATCTTGTGCTATTGTATAATGAAGTAATGCTCCCTGACATATTTCCGCTGCGACACATTTTTGGGAGTGTTACATTTACAACTAACCATATACGCAAAAGGTATTAAATAAGTTCTTGGTTCATTAATAAGCTACAATAAGCTATTGATAAGCCCAAGTAAATTAAGCCGAACCACATAAGCTCAAGAATAAGCTCGTGGTGTCGGGCTTTGGATGTGGGACACGGCTAAGAGCCCAAGCAAACCATATTCGGGCTTATTTATTAAGCCGAATAAGTTCGTCATTTGTCCTTTCAAAATAAGCTAGAAAATAAGCTAATATATATAAGCCGAAACAAAATAAGCTAAACAAACACTTCTCCTTTCTTTTCTAGTTGGGTCGAACCAAACATAAGCCCATTAAGCTCAATAAAATCAAAATAAGCTTTTCCATAAGCTTATTATATAAGCCGACTACAAATAAGCTATAAAGTATTATTTTTATTATACAAAAATAACCACGATCACAAAACTATACTTTCCTTATTTTTCTTTCATTATTTTCTAACCATATGCATAACCTTTTAAGGTTTATGTAGTTTTAAAATCTTTGTTTTTACAAAATAAGTTGTACAACTAGTATGTATGCATCAAGATGTTTATGAAAGTACAAGTTATTAAAAGATTTGAAGACTTACAAAGTTTGAAGGTTTTTGGAAGGATGAACAAGACTAAAACAACCCAAATGTTGTTTAACAAATACCTAAATGATACAAATGATCAAACCTTCAACAAATCTTTAAAAGTTCTTGATCAAAGATGAAAAAATTATGGATTTATATATGTGTGTGTATGTTTCGTGGCTTTAGGAAAACAAGAGAGTAAAAGAAAAACTCAAATGTTAAGTGTGTGAGATATGAATGAGAAATTAAGAAGTAATATGGTATATGTATGCAGAATTTACTTCACACACTAAAAGTGTGTTTTTATGTCTGTGTAATAGGACAAGAGAAAGAGAGGGGACCAAAATGATCTCCCAATTACAAATGAGCTAGGACAAAAATGATAGTTGTTAACTTGTCTAATTGTTTTTGAAATTCAACTTGGCCTCCAAGGTTCACATGGGGTGTTTGTTTGGACGAATAAGACAAGGGGAGGGACCAATATAGTTTTTAATATTTTAAGATGCTAGTGCTCTTTGTATGATTTAATTTTCAAGACTTCATGCATGCGTAGGTTATTAGTTATATCCGGAATACGCAAATAACGAAAACGAATAACGACTTCACGAAAATTTCTGAAATTTTAAATATCAGTTAAAAACATAAAAACGCGTCTACTGACAAATGGCTACGATGATTGGATGCACGGATCGCTTCCGGCAATAATTTTCAGTAAATAACGGATGAACTTCCCGGTTACCCGTAAAAATTAAACGAAACATTAAATATTCAAATTATCAAACGGAAACGGCTAAAATATTGATCGGAAATTTACGGGTTGTCACATCCTTTTCCCGTTAAAAGAACTTTCTCCTCAAAGCTTAAGACGTAGCATTGGATTTCAGATTGGCGGGATATAGGTGCGGGTATCACCTTCAAAACTGATCTTCTCGTTCCTAGGTGAATTCAGGACCCTGCATGGAATTCCATCTGACCTTAATGTTCGAAATACGACTTTGTTTTAATGGCCCGACCTCTCTGTCCATAATCTCAATCGGTTCCTTGATGTAATGAAGTTGGTCATCGATTTGGGTTTCATCCAAAGGAAGAGCAAGTGTTTCGCTCGGATAAGCATTCTTCAGGCTTGAAACGTGAAAGGTATTATGGACTCTGCTTAGTTGTTTCGGGGGTTCAAGTCGATAGGTGATGGTTCCTACTTTAGCCGTAACCTTAAAAGGTCAATCTATCTAAGGTTCAGCTTTCCTCGTTTGCTAAAACGTATCACTCCTTTCCATGGAGGTACCTTCAACATGAAATTCTAAGGGTTTGCGTCTCACATCAGCATAACTCTTTTGATGATCACGATTACCCAAATCGTGTCGTAACCGCTTGTTGTTCTTGGTAGTCTTGTGATAAAATCCATGGCTATGTTTTCCCATTTCCAATGAGGTATTTCTGGTGGCGATGCCTGCTTCTATGTTCGGGCCATTGGTACAACCGCTTAATATTATGATATATCTTATCCGATCCAGGGTGGATGAAATAGTTAGATTTGTGTGACTCATGCTTGATTAATTCTCCTAAGTCTCTAACGCGTGGTAACCAACTCCTCCTCCTAATGCATAGAGCTCCATCAAGACGATTCTCAAACTCTTTATCCATATGAAGGTTCTCATCTTTAACTTTCTCTGTCTTGAGAGATTCTACTTGTGCTTTGTGAATCTATGGCGGTAGGTTTGAATTAATAGTCATCACTAAGGCTCTCACCTTGAGAGGCTTAGCTCGTTCATTTCTGCTTAGAGCGTCTGTCGCAACGCTTGCTTTTCCAGGGTGATATCAAATCTTACAATTGAAATCACTGAGCAATCTTAACAATCTACGTGGTCTCATGTTCAATTCCTTTTGATCTAGAATATGTTATAATCTTTTATGGTTTGTAAACGTGGTGCGCTTCATGCCATACGGGTAGTGTTCCTAGATCTTGAGAGTAAACACTATTGCTCCAAATTCTAGGTCATGTATCGTGTAGTTTTTCTCATGAACTCTTAGTTGTCGAGAGTCGTAAGCTATCACTTTCTCCTTCTGTATAATTATAGTACCTAATCCAAAATGCGAGGCGTTATAATAAACCACGAAGTTTTCTGTCTGTCAGGAAATGCTGAAATCTGTGCACTAGAAAGTTTCTATATCAACAGTTGAAAGGCTTCCTCTTCTTTTTCTTCCCCATTCGTATTTCACATTTTTCTGAGTCAGTTTGGTTAGAGGTTTCCATATCCTAGAAAAACCTTCGATAAATCGTCGGTAATAACCGGAAAGACCTAAAAAATTTCGCATCCTCATTGGAGTCGTAGACGTTGCCTAATCCTTGATTGACTCAATCTTGGCGGTATCGACGTGAATGCCTTGATTATCAACAACGTGGCCAAGAGATTGCACTTTCAGGAGCCAGAATTCGCACTTAGAGAATTTGGCGTACAATTCCTTATTCTTACGTATTCCTTATTTCCACTTGAGTAGATAAAGATATCCTCGATGAATACTATCACGAACCTATCCAAGTACGGTTTGCACACCCGATTCATGAGATCCATGAATACCTCTGGTGCGTTGGTCAAACCAAATGGCATGACTTGAAACTTGAAATGTTCATAACGGGTCCTAAATGCGGCATTAGAATATCCTTTTCTCGAACTTTAGTTGGTGGTAACTAGTCCTTAGGTCAGTTTTTTTGAGTATACTAGGCAACAAGTAATGGTTATTTATGGTTTAGCTTGTTCAGTTCTCGGCAGTCGATGTACATCCTGAAGGATCCATCCTTCTTTTTGACAAACAATATTGCCCCAGGGCAAGGTCCTGGTTTTTATAAATCCCTTTGAGCATACGACCTACTACGCCGGAGATGGTCAACTCTTATTCTCTCAACACATAACATGCCTCTGAGTCTTAAGTTATCTCTCTCCAACGTACAAATCCTATCAAACAACTATGCTTACTAGCAACTATCGATGCATATCTATCACTCCTATTGCTTTGATTTGTTAAGGTTTTATCCCCTAAGGGGATACGAACGATCTTTCATCACAATTACTCATGGCGTGGTACTTTTTCAATCAACCTATACCGATGATAACGTCGAAACTACCAAGTTCTATGGGCATTAAGTCTATTTTGAATAGATGATTCAGTATATTCAGTACACAACCTCAAATGTTGGTATCAACTTCTATAATCTTTTCGCCGGCAAACTCAATAGAGTACCTAGTGTCTACACTAGATGGGATGATGTCACTAAAAGGGCTAATCTTAGTGGAGGTGAGGCTTTTATCAACTAGGTTTCATGTACTTGTAATAATTTCGTCCTTTGCTTCAACTTCAGGTCCATCAAAAGTTTGGTCGGTACGAGAATCTCATAATTTTTTTCGTGATTCTAACTCACTAAAAGGTAAGTATATTGAAGAAAATCTTCTAGTTTTATTGGTTATAATCCAATTAGAGTGATAAGTCTGTTACGTTCTAAGTTTCTAAAATCCATAATTATCGTGACTACAGGGAGCGTGATTCGGTCTCTCGGCTAAGGGTGTGGTGTCTCTATGTGATAGGGTTACTTAGTTTTGGCGCTTACAAACATGAGTACACCTGACCAACACGACTCACGAATACGCACGCAAAATATTAATAAAACACGAGTTCGATATAATCCCGCCGACAATGTAGAGAAAAGAAACAAAAATAAAAATGGAAAGTAAGGGTAAATTGACAAAATTTTATGGTGACTACTCCCAACATAGCATGGTCCTTCCTGAATTATACATAGGTGATCAGGCTATGCATAATTTAGGAACTAACGATTATATGCTCATTTCGTCAAATTAGTGTTATGTTTAAAAATCATATATGGTATAAACGATATTGTTTTTAAGGTAGCAAAACAATTCGTAACAATGAAAATAAGGTAGCTTATATAACGACACAAGATATTTTGTAAAATAGCGTAAAATAGCTCAAGAGGTGATATCAAAATAGTTTACGAGAAAATCACTTGACGGTTTATAACGTAACAGTAAGGGGGTTCATAATATGGTATCAAAAGGTTTAGGAGTTGACAACTCAAAATTTTATAAAGTGACATAGTAATAGTTTATAGAAGACACGAAGTAGTTCATAAGATGACGACGACATAGTTTATAATTTGACAGCGAAATAGTTTTTTTTAAATGACAACGAAATAATTCATGAGGTGACAATGAAACAGTTTGTAAAATGACCGCAAAGTGGTTTATAATAGGGTTAGCAAAAGAGTTTATAAATGACCATAAAATAGGTTATAAGATGAAAACGAATTAGTTTATTAGATGATAGCTAGATAAGTTATGAGGTAATAGTAGGATAATTATAAGATGTTGACAAAGTGGTTTGTAGGATGATATCGAAATAGTTTATAAGGTGTTAGAGAAACGGTTTATAAAATTATGGCAAAAGAGCTTATAAACAACGATGAAATAGGTTAAAAGATGAAAAACGATTTAGTTTGTTAAAAATGATTGCCAAAATGGTTTATGAGATGATAGTAGAATGATTTATGAGATAATGGAAAAATGGTTTATAAGACGACAATAAAGTGATTAATAAGCTGTTTAGCAAAACGGTTCGTAGACTGACGGAAAGTAGTTTATAAACGACATTATTTCTGTTTATAAGACCACACTAGTGTGTTTCATACGACAACATCCAAATAGTTTATACTTGTAAAACGGTTTATAAAATAATGGCAAAAGAGTTTATGAACGACGACAAAATAGGTTAGAAGATAAAGACAAGTTAGTTTGTAAGTGACTGTGAAAGTAGTTATGAGATGGCACTAGAAAAGTTTATAAAACGTCGGTGAAACAGTTTATGTTAATGAAGTAGTTTATAAGATTCCCACCAAAAATGGTTTATAGGATGACAGGAAAATGGTTTATATAAAATACTAACGGAATGTATTAATTATAGCAAAATAGTTTGTAGGGTGACAACGTAACAGTTTATAAGATGGTAACAAAATGCCTTTATAGAATGGTAGTAAAATGATTAATACGCTGTCAGCAAAATGGGTTGTAGACTGATAGTAAAATAGTTTATAAAATGTATATAAAATAGTTTATGAGGTGACGATGGTTTATAAATGATAGTGAAATGGTTTATAAGGTGTTGAAATAAATAAGAAGCTATCAACTAAACGGTTTGTAAGTTGGCGGTAAAATAGCTTATAACGCGAATACTACTATGTTTATAAGACGACACTAAAATAGTTCATAGGATAACATCCAATTAGTTTATAACAGTAAAGCGGTTTATAAAATAATAGTGAAATGGGTTGTAAGACGATAATAGATTTGAGGAGTACCTTACATAAATTATTAGAGAATGGAAGTGTAATTAATGAAATCATCATGACACAAAATGAACAGGTGGTTTAAAAACATCCACACAATACACGAAATTCACAAGGAAGTACTAGTGCAATACTATCATGGCTACGGTTCAAGTCTACTTAGGTTCTACTAGGTATGATAGGAAATTTCTCTTTAAGTATCAACATTATCTTTGACGACCTTGGAGTTCTTGTGAGCTTTTACTTTTCAACTACGGTTCGTACAGTTTAGATTTGGATAATCACTCTTGTAATGTCCCGATTTTCCACACTTATAATAGGTATTTCCCGTTTCTAATTTGCCACTGCGGCCTCTAAGTTGTTATTAAAACGGGTTTCCTACAATCTCTAGTCATGTGGCCAACTCTCTCTCGCAGTTATTGCACTCCACAGTGCATGGCCTAGTGTGGCGCAACTTACGCTTGTTGTAGAAGGGTAACTTTCCTACATATCCATTTTTGTTATTTTGGTCTAGCAATGTAAGCTCTCACGACCTTTTGTCGTTTATTTTGTTGTTGGCATTCCTTACCACTTTGGTTTCCTAACGTACGACCTAATCCATTTAGTTGCGAGCCAAGTGGATTCTTTCCTCATAAACAACAATAGCTTTAATAGCATTACCAATTTGTTGGGTTATAATACACTCGATCCTCGTGGAACTCATTCCTTGTCTCGTTGTCGGTATTTTCTTCAATATCGAACGGGTTAAACGAAATAAAATAAGTCGAATTTCAAAAGTCGTGTTTCCAAAAAGAAATGGAATGTTATGAGGTGATGGGTTAAAGTTGTATGCGAGTTAATCAGTATGTTTCTAGAAGTTACGAGGAGTAAGAAAAGTTGAGACGTGACGAGATGACGTAGGTGTTTCAACAGCATGGGGCGGGTGTTCACGGTCGTCTTCAGAGTCGAATAGTAGGATAATCAGTGGGGTCGGCAGACTGTAACGGGTTTCAAAGTGGTGCAAAACGGTATAATGTAAAGCCGTAAAAAGTTTTAAAGACCATCGTATTATGCACGATGTTTTAGAAGTAAACAAGACAATTGTTTCACTCGCAATGTCTTAAAATAAACAAGACCATTGTGTCACTCACAATGTCTTAGGAAAGTTATATATATATATATATATATATATATATATATATATATATATATATATATATATACATATATACAACTTCCATATATGTAAATGGGGAAATATACGTAAGGCAAACGTGAACGCAGAGAAGAATAGACACAAGACAAACGTAAGCTCATAGCAAAATAGAGCTCAAAGGCAAAAATAAACGCAAAGAAACATAACACAGGGAATGATAAACGCAGGGAAGACACACATAAGCTTGTTCTTCATGATGTTTACAAACAGCATCCTGATAGTGATCATAGCATGCTCAAGGCAAAATGATACTCACGTATACGCCATAGCAAAAGCATGTATAAGACACACATAAAAGCACATAAGGATCACATACTGGTTATAGACCAGACCTAGTATATACTACATGGTTCTCTATAACCTTGGCTCTGAATACCAATATGTCACACCCCTAAACGGGGCCTCGACGGAATACATGTCTAGGGGTGTGACATCATAATATTCATCACACATAGTACAAAGAACGACCAAAGATGATATCATATTGCACGTAGACTCCACATAGCACATCAGAGAAGTCCAACGCTAAGTACCTGAAAAACATGCTTAAAACGTTAACATAAAGTTGGTGATTTCATAGGTTTATTTCAAATGAAATTAGTGTAGACCACAAGTTTATCAACATGTATGCGACAGTTAACAGATACAACTTCACATAAAAAGGTATTTACGTTACACTAAGCTCATGACACCGACGCTCAATTCACGTAGCATATAACATGCCAAATAATTGCTTGCCCTTACAGGCGTCCGACCAAAGACCACCTAACCAGTTTCGACATGACATGTATCCGTTAGTCCTTGGGAAACTCGGACTAGTAAGTGCTTCTTACCCGGATAGGAATAATTAGTCCCAATAGATCTATTTATTCACTCGCGCTCACTTAACCAAAGGACGGTTACAGTAATTAACGGTTCATGATAATTCGGGCAATAGTGGTCTAACGCTACTTAGGCAACGCGTAAACAAGGAAATCTCACGTATAGTACTTGTGTCTAATTTAAAAATCAAGCAATGTTTTTCACCCCAAGTTATAAAACATTTATTCAAAACGAGTAAAAGTGGGGTTATGAACTCACCTCGAATCGATGAAATGAAAACGTCTAGAAATATGATCACATGGAAACGAACGACGGTACACGGATGCGACCTAAGAGAATATAGGTTTCCTCTTAGAATCAGAATGATGGAAAATGGCTTGATGATGCATAAAAGTTTACTTGAAAATACTTTGTTTGTAAAACGTTAGTTATCGTAATGTGGTTGTTGGTAAAACAGTAAAATAAAATTATATAAACTAATATTTAATATTAATAATTAATTTATATATACATATATATATATATACATACATATATATATATATATACATACATACATATATATATATATACATACATACATACACACACACACACACACACACATATATATATATATATATATATATATATATATATATATATATATATATATATATATATATATATATATATATATATATATATATATGTATATATATATATATATATATATATATATATATATGTATATATATATATATATATATTTACTGTATTGTTCGGCACTTTACCCAATAAACTCAAATATTGATTTAAAACCTTTTGATAATTATGTTTTTATATCTTTAATTTATCCATTTCCCGACAGGTCACCCATGCTAGTGCTTCCCTCACACGAGCACGCTTAACTGTCGGTTTTTAAATTAAATACGTAAGTAACAAACGTAAATAAGTATTTTAATTTATTTATATAAGTTAAGTATGTATATTATTTATCATTTATAAATAATATGTTTTTCGGAAAAGTTTTATAAAATACATTTTCACAATTTTATGAGTATATAATTTTTATAAAATTTCGACATGACCCGTTCGTGTTTACACTTATTCCAAAGTCGTAGACTTTAATAAAAATCACTTTCAATTTACATTTCCCAAGTTCGATCAATCAAAATCCTTTACAACTAACCCTATACGCAAACGGTATTAAATAAGTTCTCGGTTCATCAATAAGCTGGAATAAGCTCAAGTAAATTAAGCCGAACCACATAAGCTCAAGAATAAGCTCGTTGTGTCTGGCTTTGGATGTGGGACGCGGCTAAGAGCTCAAGCAAACCATATTCGGGCTTATTTATTAAGCCGAATAAGTTCACCATTTGTCCTTTCAAAATAAGCTAGAAAATAAGCTAATATATATAAGCCGGAACAAAATAAGCTAAGCAAACACTTCTTCTTTTCTAGTTAGGTCGAACCAAACATAAGCCCATTAAGATCAATAAAATCAAAATAAGCTTTTCCATAAGCTTATTATATAAGCCGAATACAAATAAGCTATAAAGTATTATTTTTATTATACAAAAATAATCACGATCACAAAACTATACTTTCCTTATATTTCTTTCATTATTTTCGAACCATATGCATAACCTTTTAAGGTTTATGTAGTTTTAAAATCTTTGTTTTTACAAAATAAGTTGTACAACTAGCATGTATGCATCTAGATGTTTATGAAAGTACAAGTTATTAAAAGTTTTGAATACTTACAAAGTTTGAAGGTTTTTAGAAGGATGAACAAGACTAAAACAACCCAAATGTTATTTGACAAATACCTGAATGATACAAATGATCAAACCTTCAACAAATCTTTAAGAGTTCTTGATCAAAGATGAAAAATTTATGGATTTATATGTGTGTGTGTGTGTTTCGTGGGTTTAGGAGAACAAGAGAGTAAAAGAAAAACTCAAATGTTAAGTGTGTGAGATATGAATGAGAAATTAAGAAGTAATATGGTATATGTATGCAAAATTTACTTCACACACTAAAAGTGTTTGTGTGTGTGTGTAACAGGACAAGAGAAAGAGAGAGGACAATGATCTCCCAATCACAAATGAGCTAGGACAAAAATGATAGTTGTTAACTTGTCTTATTGTTTTTGAAATTCAACTTGGCCTCCAAGGTTTTCATGGGGTGTTTGTTTGGACGAATAAGACAAGGGGGACCAATATGGTTTTTAATATTTTAAGATGCTAGTGCTCTTTTGTTAGATATTAGAAAAAGACTCGGTCACCCTGTGTATTTTATCGTTTATTATTGCTCGTAGTTAAGTAATTAATGTATAACATTCGGTAATAGGCAGGGTATTAAACCCAACGTATAAGCCTACTACCAAGGCATTAAGGTCTTTGTCTAGCACTATATAAGCCTCTTTCATGCCATAGAAGAGGTGGGTTAGCCATTTACATAATACAAGTTTATTTTCTCTCTCTAGAAAGTTCTCTCTCACTTTCTCACTCTAGAACTTGGCTAATCCACTAGTCATCTAATTATGTTATGATTTCCAATATCCTACAATTGGTATCAGAGCACATGGGATGATTAGCTAGATTGTGTGTACGTCTTCTTGGTTAGTTTTGATCAAAATTTTGGTTTATGAAGGTTTATAGTCTTGTTCTTGGTTTTCTTTGATCCTGACGTTTGTGATGTTAAAGTTCATGTTTTTATAGTTGCTATAGCCTTCTAGTACCAAGTTGTGCAAAAGAAACCAGGCAAAAACGTTTAAAAGGGTGATTTTTAGGTGAAAAACCAAATTTTTCTTTCCAGCGAGTTAACTTTTCTTGCAGGTAGCGAGTTGAAGACTAGCGAGTTGGATACTAGCGAGTTGAAGACTAGCGAGTACAGGTTTTGAAGATCTTTATTCTAGCGAGTTAGGAAAGGAAACTCTGCCAAAATTTCTTCTTATTAGCGAGTTGTCAAACACTCCTCTTAGCGAGTTGAAGGTAGCGAGTTACAGGGTTATTGAAGATTTTTGCTAGCGAGTTGAAGGCAGCGAGTTACAGGTTTTTAAAGATCTTTATACTAGCGAGTTAGGAAAGGAAACTCTGCCAAAATTTCTTCTTATTAGCAAGTTGTCAAACACTCCTCTTAGCGAGTTGAAGGTAGCGAGTTAGAGGGTTATTGAAGATTTTTGCTAGCGAGTTGAAGGCAGCGAGTTACAGGTTTTTGAAGATCTTTATACTAGCGAGTTAGGAAAGGAAACTCTGCCAATTGTCTTTCTTGCTAGCGAGTTATCAAGTCTCTACCCAGCGAGTTACAGGGTAGCGAGTTGTGGACTTTTGGACTTTTGGACTAAGTTTCTTCAAATTGACTAATTTCAACCTGTAATCCTAACAAGCTTGAACAACAATTCACCATTTCATTCAATCAATCACCACTTTTAACATACAATCACTAATCATTGTTCGATCAACTTAATCATTTCACAATCAATTAAGATGGCTAATCTTTCAGAAGATATCCAATGTGCCGGTTTAATACCCGACCACCTATGCTTGATAGGACTGCCTTTACATCATGGCAACAACGTATTCGACTGTATTGTCGGGGTAAAGAGAATGGGGTGAACATCCTGAAGTCAATTGATGAAGGACCATTTCAGATGGGGACTATTAGAGACACACTTGCTGAAGGAACAGAAGGTGCCCAACAACTTGGTCCCGAACGAGCTCGAGTCTATTCGGATCTTTTACCTGAAGACAAGGATAGGTATAACGCCGACATTCGGGAAACAAACATCCTACTTCAAGGGTTACCAAAGGACATCTACACTCTTATCAATCATTAAAAGGACATATGAGATAATGTGAAGATGCTCCTGGAAGGTTCAGAATTAACAAAAGAAGACCGAGAATCACAACTGTATGATGACTTTGAATACTTCCGTCATAACAAAGGAGAAACTATTCACGACTAGTTTGCCAAACTCATCAATGACATGCGGAACATCAAGATGACCATGTCCATAATGCAGCTGAATTCAAAGTATGTTAATAACATGTTGCCTGAATGGGGTAGATTCGTAACAGCAGTGAAACTAAACAAAGGTTTGAGGGATTCCAACTATGATCAGTTGTATGCTTATTTGAAGCAATACGAGGCACACGCCAATGAGAACAAAATGATGTTGGATCGATTCACTCAACACACTGTTGATCCTCTTGTCTTGATGTCTAATGTTTCACATCAACAGTACTATTCACAAACATCTACAACTCTACCATCCACACTTGTTCCACCACACTTTACTGACAACGCTCAATTTAATTCGGGACTCTCTCCAACAGACAACTTAATTGAGAACTTAACCAACACACTTGCCCTACTCACCCAATCATATAAAACATACCTTCCTCAAACAAACAATCAACTTAGAACTTCATCAAATACAAGGAACCAAGCCACAGTTCAAGACGACAGGGTTGTTTTGTTCATAATGTTCAGTTCGACAGAATAGAGGACAAGGGAACAATGCAAGGGGTGCAGGTGCAACTGGTTATGGGGGAGCTCAGAACAGAGTTAGGAATGCAAATCCAGGTCAAGCAAGGCAGATTAAGTGTTGCAACTGCAACGGTATAGACCACATAGCAAGAAACTGCACTCAGCCCAAACGACCACAAAATTCAGAATACTTTAAAGACAAGATGCTGCTGATGCAAGCTCAAGAGAATGGGGTGGCATTGGATGAAGAGAAGTTGTTGTTTGTTGCAGGTGGACAAGACAATGCGGTTGATGAAGATGTGGATGAGCAACCGATTTAAGATTTAGCACTCACTGTGGATAATATGTTTCAACCCGATGATTGTGATGCATTTGATTCTGATGGATGAGGCTCCCACTACACAGACCATGTTCATGGCAAATCTTTCATCAGCAGATCCTGTCTATGATGAAGCCAATCCGTCATATGATTCAGACATTCTATCAGAGGTACCAGATCATGACAACTATCAGGATGCTGTTTGTGAACATCATGAAGTACACGAGATGCATGACGAAGTACAACCAAACTACGTTGTTGACTCACATGCTGATTATACGAGTGATAGTAATATGATTCCGTATGATCAGTATGTAAAGGACAACGCAATGCCAGTTGTACAAAGTAATGTATATTCTGTACCAAATGATGCATACATGATGATATTAAATGATATGCATGAACAGTCTGCCCAATGTGTCTATGTGACAACACAAAACAATGTGGTTGATAAATCATTGACTGCTGAACTTGCAACATATAAAGAACAAGTTGAACTGTATGAAAGACGGGCCAAGTTTGAATTAACAGAAAGAGAACAAAAGATTGATGAACAGTTAAGAATAGTTATCACTGACCGTAATATTAAGGAAGAAAATTTGAAAAGGGAACTTCATCTTAAAAATGCACATAACTCTACTTTAATCAAAACAATTAAAGGTAGAAGAAGTTACGTCTTTGAAAAATGATTTTAAACAGAAAGAAAATAAATATCTTGAAGAATTTTTAGACATGAAAACTTTAAAAGAAAAGGTCGAGGATAGATTATTCAAACAAGATCAGTCTCTTCAAACAGTTCACATGTTATGTAAACCAAAACCTCATTATGATGAACAGAGGAAGGTAGCGATAGGCTACAAGAATCCTTTTTATCTGTCCAAAGCAAAGCAAGTTCAACCTGCTCTATATAGTGGTCAGGAGATTGTCAAGCCCAACCATGCCCGTGTCTTAGTTCATGACTCAGAGGACACCCTAGAGATAGCTGAGACTACTAGAAAGCAAATGAATGAAAAAAATGAAAGACCCAGAGTGTGTGAAAAAGAAGGTTAAGATTGCACCACATGATTACTTGAAAGAGAATTATTTAGCGACCTTCACACTACAGAAACACTTGACCCCTGAACATATATTTTGGTTCAAGGATCTCCTCAAGATGAAAGAAGAAGCTCTCAAAGAGCAGACCACAACTTCAAGACCAATCAAAGCGTTGACGGTGTATCCTCCAAATACACCTGCAACGCTTGTCCCCAGGGTGCTTCCAACAAAAAGTCAAGTGAAAATTAACATTTTTGCACTTATACAACTTTTTTCGGAATTTGAAAAAACCTGTAAAAAGAGAATTACACCGACGGGTCTCACTGAAGGGGAAAGGGGCTTTGAACAAACCAAGGAATGCTATCTCACCGAGGTCATTCCATTTTTCAAAACACTTAAAGAACATTTTGAGGGTATTCAAAAGGCTCTAACTAAAGAAATCAAAGAAATGAAAGAAATTTTTGAAGAGTTGGAAGCTGAGGTTGACCAAAATGTTGTGAATCGGAAGTATGATGAGATTGAGAGGAAAAATATTCTCATCACAAATGATAATTTAATTGCTGATTGCTTGTCCAAAGAAGTGTTTTATATTGCAACAAATTCTGAGCTTACTGTATCTAGATTCACTGATATGCATAATGTCCACACTGCTGTTCAAGCACGTTGTAGGGAACTTGAAGCAGAGCTTTCTAAATAAAAGACAAGATTCAAAAGGATGATCATAATGAATTGGTAAAACGTTTTTCCAACCTTGAGGTAAATCACTTAAATTTACAGTTAAAGTACCAACACATTAAAGAAAGTTTTGGAAACAACAAATCTCTACCCGCTAGGGATGCTCCTGATTTTGACTCAGTATTTGTAATCGAAAAAATGAAAGCTTCCATTCAAGGAAAGGACAACGCAATTAAAAAATTAAGAATTCAAATCTCTCAATTAAAAGAAACCCGTAGTGATGCAGACCGTACTCTTGATTTTAGGGCCTTAGATTTTTAGATCGCTCAATTAACCGAAAAAGTCACCGTTCTTCAAGAAAAAAAATGAGCTATTTAGGGCAGAGAAAGAAAAAGTTAAGCAACATTACAAGGAATTGTACGACTCTATTAAGATCAGGCGTGCTAAGCATATATGATGCGCGATCAATAACGTCTTTTTATATCAACATTATCCATGCTATTAACCCATTTTTGTATAGTTATTGTAAAGAATTTGTTTACTTAATCATTTTTATTTGAGAATGCAGTAATTTAAAGGAGTAATTGGTGAAACTTAGCAAAAGGCCCGTATTCTTGAGCTTAATAAGAAATTTTAATATTATTTTCCTGAAGACCAATACGCCATATCCATTAAGGAAGATACGGCGTATCCGTGCTTGCACTCACCAAAGACCACAAAAGATTAAAGATCAATACGCCGTATCCAGAGGACTCAATACGCCGTATTCAAGATATGGAATCAATATAATATTCTGGAAGATATCAAACATGGTCCCTACTCCAAGAAATCCCCAATACACCGTATCCAATACATGGATACGCCGTATTCAACCGACTTCCAGACCTTATAAATAGAAAACTCAAAAACGAGTTTTAGGTGTGCTAAATCATATTCTCGATACCTAAACCACAAAAGTCGATTTTTAGAGGAGAAAAAGAGCAGAAGAGGTCGAGCAACGTATTCAATTCCATAGGAGACATCATGTAATTCCATATACTTTAGTAATCGTTCAGTTTTTGGTATCATTCGTTAACTCGGTTAGTTTACCTTGGCTAAATTATTACTCTTGTATTTATTATGACGTTTGAAGGCTAATACCTTCGGTATGAAGCCCATTATTAGAATCTGAATGTTTGGTATTTGTTTATATCGATTTCTTGATTTATCGTTGAGTGCTTGTTTATGTTTATCAATTTATACTTGTTTACGCACTTTTGTATGCGACCTATCATTCAACTGATCAAGCAAGTAGACCCCAAGCAGTTCTAGAGCCGTATAGCTCTCCATATATATTTATACACTGAATTAATAGTTACACAAGTATTGTCCTTCTAAGTCTGTGTCTAGGATACGCTTCGGGCTTAACTAGTTAATTGGATATTGCCAATCGTTTATTGATCGCGTTGACTAGCAGGTGACCTAGATAATTCAACAAATAACGTTCTGATTCCATTGGATAGTTGGACAAGTGGACTACTAGTGTATAGATTGCCATTAAGCGGTAAGTGGGTAAAGTCCTCAATGAGTTAGGTTAACAAGATCCACTATGCTAATCCATAATATAGAGTATAAACAGCAAATAAGAAATGCTTTATGTGGATGCTTTAATTATGACAGAATTAATGTGTCTAGGTCTTAGGAAGATGTAACGCCTAAGTCTTAAGAATGATATGCCACCTCGAGAGAAGAAATCATTGCACTAAATAAACAAACCAACGTTCTAATCAGATTAATAATGGTTAATACAGTTTTCTTATATAAGGTTCGACCACTCTTTTATCTTTTGTCTATCAGCTTGCGTGGGTAACAGTGTCTTGAATTAATTGTAGTCACCGACCAACCCGTGCCGAGTCTCTCAGGCTTGAGAACCCCATTTTCCCATTAGAATTAGGATTTAGACTGACATAGTTTAACATAGGTTTAGAATAGAATATAATTAACATAGATTAGATAACCAAGATATTAATTAAATTGATAGATTTAACCTCGCTCTCAGTGATCGACACCCTACTTACCACGAAACTACTACTGATCGGGTACACTGCCCTTAAGTGTTGTTTTAATGAGTCGGCAAAATATAAATTTAAAACTTGAATCAATAAAATATACACCACACAACGACACATCAAGTTTTTGGCGTCGTTGTCGGGGAGTGAAAATTAATCTTAATTTTTATTTTAATATTTTGGTTTTTAACATTAGATTAGATCTAACCCTTAGGATTAGTGTAATTTAGATATATTTTGTAATCTTTGTATATTTTGTATATTTGTTCGATTGTATATATTTGTGGTTTTAATTGTTTGCTATTTTAATTGTTTTATCTTGAACCACTGTTCTGGTCGACTGTTGAATACGACGTATCCACTTCCACTAGATACGGCGTATCCAGTTCTCTGTCCAATACAGCGTATTCAATCCAACTGATTAATACGGCATATCCACTTCATTGGATACGGCGTATCAATTGTTTAGAACATAAACTGAAATAATTAATTTTTGTGCAAAAAATTTTCTACCTTTATTCAGAGCAAATCCTGCTGATATTTTTACCCTTGTTACAGGAAGAACTTATCAGAGCTAGTTGATTGAAGAAGGAACCACAAAAAGTCATGGCTGAACCAATTCTAAATAAAAGCATGGAAAAAGCTCAATCTGAATCATATCTTTCCATCACCAGTAACGACATAAAAATTAATCTCAGCAAAGAATTTTTGGAGGAATTACAAAAGAATACATACCACGGATGGATTGACGAAGACGTTATTGACCACATCGCTAAGGTACTCGAAATTGTTGATTTAATTCGCGTTCCTGGTACGGATTCCCATCAACTACGAATGAAGATCTTTCCTCTCTCACTCACTGACGAAGCAAGGCAATGGTGGATAGATGAGGGGGAAGGAAAAATTACGGTATGGGAAGAACTTGTTGAGAAATTTTTCTGTAAATTTTATCCGGATTCATACGATGGAGAAGATGAAATGTTGGATGAAGGAGACAACTGGGGAATTGATCCGCTTGAATTTTTATCACGAGTAAATTCATCATTTGATAAGCATATGAAAATTGATGGAAGAACTAAAAAGGTATTATTCCATGCTTGGATGAATGGGAATTGGAATAAGAGACGAATAGATAATAGCATCTTGAGTAGTAACAATACTACTTCTGACTCATTCTTCATACCTAATCTAAAAACACATAAAAAGAGCAACACCAAAAAGAAAGAAGAACAAAGTCAGACAAAGCGCAAATACAACAATACATCCAGTACTACTGATGAGCAACCCAACAAAAGAAGGTGCAAAGCAGAAAAGTTTGAAGCTATTCAGTACTCACTTGGACCCAACGAAGAATATATTGCTATTAGAAGTTATGAATATGATATTTGGGAAAGAAACGAAGATAATTTGTCCATAATCTACGTAATAATTTTTTAAGAAAATGGACCGAAGATGGAAGGTGACACGCACCAAGTGATGAAAGGAAGTTGAAGAAAAGTCTAACTTAAAGACTTCGCTGTAAACAAAAGTGCTTCCCGGGAGACAACCCAGAATGTTATTTAATTTTATCGAGTCTGTCTTCCCAGACATCAATACGGCGTATCCGCTCCATACCATACGGCGTATTGATTGTCTAGACGTTATCAGTCTTTATTTTATTGCACTTTAAAAACATTATTGTCAGATTTTGAATACGGCGTATTCACTAAACTGATACGCCGTATCCACCAGTCTGACCCGTAATTAGTTTGTTTAGTTTAGTTTAAATTAACCGTAGGTACCAAGATAAGAATGCACTTGTTCTTCCTATATTTTATACAGGACCACGAGAAAGAAATATCGACAAAGTTAGTGGAATGCATATTTTCTGGAATTCTATGTGTGTGTTGTTCGTGCTAGGATTCAGACGCTTTTTCAGCACACAATCTTGCTCATAAACGCAACTTGGAGAATCTACCAAGGAAATATCAGGGGAGTTTCTCATTCTAATTCTTTTTAAATTCCCGTATTTAATGTTTTATATATACAACGAGGACGTTGTATAATTCAAGTGGGGGATGGAATTAGAATGTTTACTTGTCTTTAAGTTATCCATCCCCTCACTTGAATTATACAACGTCCTTGTTAGATATTGTGAGGATTTAACATTTTCATTTCTAAATATTTACCCAAATTCCACAAAATATGAGTGTGCCGGTGATGTTGTAGACTTTAGAACTTGGCTTGGTATATCACTCGAGACCGCAATGATAAGTACTATGGATTTAGATGGAGTAACTTGTTTAAATTGGTAAATTTTAGGATTACACCCAAATCGCTTTTACATGTTTCTTATTAACTAACTACACCGGTTAGTTAACCTTCCGTTTAAACCTTTTCCACTCTCATCTTTAGAGTGATGATCCACTAGAACAACCCGTAGAGCCAATCCATTAGGAATTTACACCAACTATTTGTTTCGTTACACCTTTACACCTTAACCTACCATGTTAGATTAAGTTTAATTTACAGTTGCTAGTTGCTTAAAGTGTAAAGTTTGTATTTCCCGAGTCTTGTGTCATTTTCTATCTTTGGTGCGGTTGGAAATTTGCAGATTGCAAATAGGAATGTATATTAGTAGTCAAAACTCATGTGATTTTACTACCGTCACAATTATTGGTGAGTCCGAAGACGAAGGAACTATCAAAGGAATTATCTGAAATTATTATGATCGTGAAGATGGTGAAACTACACCGAGATTTGAGGTATTTGTCGAAAAAAATCAAAAAAATGAGAAAAATACAAAAAGAGAAAGAAAGTTTGAAGATAATCGTTTCGCAACTACCGAAGGAATTACACGAAGGATCGATTATTCGGTTATACATCTAAAAAATCAACGATGTAGAGTATTGTTGTAACCTTTGCCCTTTTTGTGTTTTGAGTATTTCATATATAGTCCTTTGACTATTTGACTTTTGTTAGTTTATTCATATTTTATACCGTGTTGACGGTGGTGATTTTTATAAGAATCGTGGTGATTTTATGAGTATTGTGATGAATTGTGGTTTATGATGATTAATAATCCCTTTTGAAAGGTATTATTGTGTTATTTGTATTTCGGGTGGTTTGACCCGTGAATTTTGAGAAATGCCGAAAAACGAGTCTGACACGTCCGTTAATGTCCAATTTGAGTTTTGAAGGGTTTAAAGTGAAAATATGTCATGTGAATACTCTAGGTTAATGGAAAAGTATTTTTAAAGTGAATAAAAATGCTAATTAACTTTGGGGTAAATTTTACGGTTGAGTTTTATAAGCTTTTAAGTGGTTTCGACACGAAAAGAAAGGCCCGAGACCACTTAGGATCCCTTGGCCGGTTATGGGAAGTGTCGAGAACAAAATGGCTAAATTTTAGCAAGTATGTCCCAAGGTGTGCACTTATATTCCTTTTCACCTCATTTCCACTCATTCTTATCATTTTCAAAAAATCAAAAACACACACACTTGTGTGTGTATATTCGGCCGAACTCAACACAAACAAGAAACACATAAATTTTTAAAGATTGATCAAGAAAACATGAAGACATAAATATTTGGGGTTGATTCTAGTGTTTGGTTATTCATTTAAACAACGTTTGGGTTGTCCGGTTCGTGTCGAAATCTACAAATTTGAAGATTTTCTTATAAGTTTTCAAATTTAAATTTTGTTTGTCCTTTTGGGTTTATTTTGATGCATAGATGTTAGTTGTACAAGTTGATCGTTGTGAAAATCGATTTTTGGAAACGAAATGGATGATTTAAGGGGTGTTTGGTTCGTGTGGTATAAAAAGAGAAAAAGGGGTTTTTGTAGTTTTGATGTTGTGGTCGTGATGGTTGAATAATATATGATGCTAGAATGATTATTTTTTATAGTAGCTTGTATAGCTTATTCGGGCTTATTTTTAAGCTATTTCTTGGCTTATTTGGGCTTATATGTCACGTGTGGTTTCTCAAAATTACTAGAGAAGTGATTTTGATTATTTTTGTGTTATGGCGTTTGTTGTGGACTATTTTTTAGGCTTATGGTAGTAACCAAAGGCGATACGTAGCTTATTAGCTTATTTTAAAGCTTAGTATACGTATTTTGAGTTTATGGACTCACGGTCCAATAAGTCCATTTGAGCGGCGGCTTAATGGGAGGGCTTATTGTGGTCCGGATTATTTTTTACATATAAGTATATACTTATATATGTAAATGGACCTTGATTTTGGACTTGGATTATATTTTGGACTTATAAATGTCCTAATGGACCCTTGTTGGGCCTTAAGGCCCAATAAGCGATATATAGTAGTTATGAGAATTTTGACGGAGTTTTGAAAGTGAAAATGTATTTATGAAGTGATGTTGAATGATATATTTTGAAGAAAAGTGTCGGTAAGTGATAAAGATTGAGATTTTGGAATTTTGTCAAAAAATGTCGAATTTGTGAAAATTTATGAAAATAATGATTGAAACCTTAGAAAACGTTGTATGAGCGTACGAGTCATGTCGAAATTTCGTAAAAAGTTTATACTTATAAATTTTCTTAAAAACATGATTTTTGATTTAAATAATAAAATAATATTTAATTATTTTATTTATTTAATAAATTCACTAAAAGACAAAAAATATAATTTTTCTCAAAACTTCTCTAATGTGTTTATTATGAGTAAACGTTTCGTTTTCAACCGTATAATGATTATTTTGAAGTGTTTAAGGTGTACCGAATGGACTTGTCGAGGTATATTTATAATGTCGAGATATATTATAATTAAATATTTATTTATATTACTTATATATTTTCTCTAAATAGTATAAGTATAGTATATCAGGGAATGAGATTGATATATTGTGAGCTTAAGTCGTTAGCCACCACACCCTAAAAAACTGTTTTTGGGTAATAGTACAACAGCGTCTAAACTCTAGCATCAAACTTAAGATTGTTTTTGGCATTGAATGATTAAATTGGGAACATAACTGGACTAGATCGTGTTCGGGCGTCGTTCATTAGGCTTGTGTGATTGAGATTTTGGTGCTAAAGACTTGCTGAGGTGAGTTCTCGTAGCCCCACATTTTACTGGTTTTTTTTCTGTTGGAGAAATTGATAACTCAAATGTTTTTTGAAATGTTTTGAATTGATCTATGCGAAAATGTGGTTTTGTTTTTGGACCAGTTATGTGCTTATGACTGCTATGAGAATTATTATGTGATGCTTGATTGTTTGGAAATCGGATGGTACGCCTACCCATGTGTTTGTGAGATTATTGGCTCGATGGGTACGCCTACCTAGTATTTTTGTGATTATTAGACGGATGGTCCTCCTAGCCCAGGTTTTTTGTATGAGGTCCTGCCCTAATTTTAGTGCTTCAGCTTGGTAGGCGCCTTTAGGTGCGAAAGTGACAATGCTTAATGATTAGTGTGTGATGCAAAGTTGTTTTCATATATTCACTGTCATATAGCACTATTGTCCACTGTTGAAGTATTGGCACAGCTTTTGGGTTTAAGGTCAAACCTACAAGCTCACCAACATTATTCTTGACGTTTTCGAGTATCATTTCAGGTGAAGATAAAGAATAGTAGGTTTGTGTGATTGATAGCAGACTAAGAAGTAATCACCGTTGGAATTTCGTTGAAGTCTTGCTTGCTTGTTTTTGATTTTAGTTATTGAAAGTTTTGGAATAAGTTGGATTATGGTCCCTTGTTAGGCATTGGAATAAATTGTAAGGAGATTGTGGATTTTTAAGTTTGCGATTTAAGTGACTAATCACATTGAGTTTGTTCAAGGTTGATGGTCTTTATAGCACTTGGAGTTTATGCAATGAAGTCTTCTTTATTTTGTACCTTGTGTTATGATTGATCATTATGTTGCATTTTCGAGTTTTCGCCATTGTCGGGGTGTGACAGAGGAGGTGCATGAGATCCGAGAGGCATTAGGAGAGCAGCGTAAGGTGATGGATGTGATGGCCAGAGACCTCTCTAGATTCACCGTGTGGGCAGTCGGAGGCATATCACAGTTATTAGACTCTGCTGGAGCTACTTACATACGATATTCAGAGACCCATGTACCATATCAGAGATGTAGGGTTAGACAGAGGACCGACGGTGCCAGCACCTTCACAGCCCAGCAAGATGAGCAGCAGCCAGACCCATGATCTCTCTACTCCTTATCTTTTTGTTTCTATCTTTTGTACATTTATTATTCATGTCATGATGTATCTAACTTTGAACAGGTTCCCATTTTTTTGTATATATGTTATGATGTGACGTTTTGACTTGTTTATGCATGATAGAAGAAGCCTGGCAGTAAGTTCAGCACCATAGATCGTTGGTAGATTATGGAACCTAGCATCGTATCCAAATCAAGAGCGGAATTGAGAGAGAAAATGTTTACAAGTGTGAAGAAAAGCTGGAAGAAAAAAAGGCTAACTTAAAGACTAGCTGAAAGAAAAGTGCTTCCCGGGAGACAACCCGGATTGTTATTTATTTTTATCGAGTCTGTCTTCCCAGACATCAATACGGCGTATCCGCTCTATACCATACGACGTATTGAATGTCTGGACGTTATCAGTCCTTTATTTTTATGCATTTTAAACATTATTGTCAGTTTTGTCAATACGACGTATTCATGAATATGATACGGCGTATTCAACAGACTAACCCGTATTTAGATACTTTTTACAGGTTTCTCAATACGGCGTATTCCAGTTTATGGATACAGCGTATTGGTCTCCTGTACAGTTTATTTAGCTTATTTGACTTAACCGTAGATACCCGAGATAAGATTTTGCATGTTTTTCCTATATTTTGCACAGGACCTTGCTACAAAGAAATCGACGAAGTTGGTGAAGTATAAATCATCTAGAGGCCTATGTGTGATTGTAGTTATGCTGGTATTCAGACGCATTTACAACACACATTCTTGCTCCTAAACTTAACTTAGAGAATCTACTAAGAAAAATATCAGGGGAGTTTCTCATTCTAGTTCTTTTAATTCTCGTTTTTAATGTTTTATCTATACAACAAAGATGTTGTATAATTTCAATGCGGACTTGGAATTAGGAACTTATAACTTGTCACCTATTTTTACACTACAATGCTTTAAATTAGCTCAACATTAAAAAAATACAAGAAGCATGCTTTTGTGAAAATTACTTGTTACATAACATCACACAATAACCCTTAGTAAGATATTGTGAGATTTAAACCTTATCCGTTTCCCCAAAGGTTTTACCCTAATTTCATAAAAATATAGTTGCCAGGTGATAAGTGTGAACCTTTAGAACTTGGCTTGGTATATCATATCGAGACCAAAAAACTTAGTACTATGGATTTAATGGAGTGGACTTGATTAAATTGGGTAAATTGTTTTAATAATTACACCCAAGAAACCTTATAAATGTTGTTTTATTTACTAACTACACTGGTTAGTTAAATCTCGTATAAACCCTTTGTTTACTCTCATCTTAACAGTAAGATACCCCTAGAAAAACCAATAGAGCCAATCCTTTAGGATAACACTAACTGTTGTTTCGTTACACCTTTACACCTCAGCCTACCCCTGTTAGATTAATCCAATTTACCATTGCTAGTTGCTTAAATGTGTAAATTATGTATTTCCCCGATCTTATGTCAATTTTCTAGCTTTGGTAAGGTTGGGAAGAAATTTGAACATTGCAAATGTGAATGTATAGAGTAGTCAAAACTGATGTATTTTTCCTACCATCGTAATTATTGGTACGTCCGAAGAATGAAGAATTATCGAAGGAATTATCCGGAGTTATTATGATCGTGAAGATGGTGAAATTACAATAAAAAAATAAAAAAATGGCAACAAAAAAGAGAGGAAAGTTTTGAAATACTCTTTCGCAAAAGCTTAAACCGGAAGGAATTCTATCAAGGATCGATTATTCGTTAGATAACGTCTATAATAAGTCAACGATTAAAGTTTTTGTATAAAGTGGAAGATTTTGCCACTTAGTCTTGAAAAGTATGTAAAGTAGGTGAGTATTGAGAATTTGACCATTGACGTGAAACGCCAAACTTAGGTTGTTGATTTTTAATCTATGATCAAGACGTTTGTAAATATTTTGCGTCTTTTTTCATGTAACGGCCGGGAAAAAGTGTCTTAGCAACTTGTTTTCCTTATTTTTGGCCTAATCTATTTGTTTTCGTAATTTTTATTTAACAATAATTTATTTCTCTTTCCTAATCATTAGCCATAGGTTTTACGCGAATAAGGATGTGATCGAACATGCCATTTATGCCGTCGTTAACGGCCATGTAACCTGATTCAACTGCCATGTTGGTTTATTACTATAGTGAAAGTTAGAAGATCCCTACCTCTATATCATTCCTTCAAACAACTCCTTGGGTTAAACTCGAATGAGGATGTGATCGAACACACATGTCTATTCCATCGTTATGGCCATGTATGTGTGCTTCAGCTGTCTTGTTGGTGTGGTACTTTTGGTGAAAGATTATAGAATGATCAACCCTAAGCCTTATAATAAAAACCTATTTTACATTTATAAACTTGTTACTCCTTAGCTCTAGTGGTAGAGATGTGTAGTCCTTGCCAAGCCTCAAATAAACACTCGTCATGACCTAGAAAGCAGTTGAATGAATTAGATACTGTTCCAAACCATAATTAGTTGAGTGATTTGAGTGTTTTCATCGACCGATTTTCGTGAGGTTGTTTGGTTGTGTTCTTGTATAGATCAAAATAAATGCTTAAACGGAAAATCCTTACGTATACATTTTCATAAACTCTAAAAGGCTACTTGAGGACAATAGATTCAAGTAGGGGAAATTTAAAAGACATCAAATAATGTTACATTTATAGCATCATTTATCCCATGTAAAATTACCCATTTAGTTTCACTATTGCAAAGAATTATTACTTAATCATTATATTAGGAGAATTGCAGTAATTATGGAGTACTTGGTGAAGATTAGCAAAAAGGCACGCATTCTGGAGCTTAAACAAAGACATTTGAAGATTACTGTTCTGACATCCAATACGCCGTATCCATCAAGGAAGATACCTATCTGTGCCTGCACTTCACCAAAGACCACAAAGGATCAAGGATTAATACGCAGTATCCAGAGGAGTCTATACGCCTTAATCAGTAAGGTAATAAAATATTATGGAAGATATCGAACTGTCCCTACTCTAAGCAAACCCCCAAAACCCTTAAACGAAGTCTTTTTGATAACGCCGAATTGACATATTCCCAGACCTTATAAATAGAAAACCTAAAAATGGGTATTCAGTGTGCTAAATCATATTTTCGATACCTAAACCATAAAAGTTAATTTTCAAAAGAGAAGAAGAGTAGAAGAGGTCTTGCAAAGTAATTAATTCCATGGGAAACAACTTGTAATCTCCTATACTCTTAGTAAACGTTCAGATTTTTTGTATCATCGTTAACTCGGTTTTAGTTTACCAATGCTAAATTATTAACTTTGTATTGATTATGAACATTTGAAGGCTAATACCTACGGTATTAGCCATTATTAATAATTAGATTTGGAAATGTTTGGTTTATTTTATCTCAATTTCTAATTTATCGTTGAATGTCTTGTTTATGTTTATAATCATTTATACTTGTTTACAGTGCTTTTGTATTGACCTCTCATTCAACTAGATCTAGTAATACGAACCAAGTAATCTAGATGCCGGGATGGCTCTCCATATAGTGATTTATACATCTAGACCAAAAGAGAACATGGATACTAACCTATCTTTCCCTTAATTGCCACTTATTGGACGAGCAGAGACCCTTGGGATCCAACGAGTTACGTTTCTCAATTAATGGTAAAGACTTGGTTAGTGGACACGAGTGTATAAGCCTTGAAGCAGAAGTGGGAAAAGGTCCCTCTATGAACTAAGGGTTTAACAAGAAACATCCATTATGTATCCCTAAATAGATTTATAATCCAGCAAATAAGATAACTTTATGCGGATACAACGTTTAAGTATGACAGATATTCTTCTATCTAGGTCTTAGGAAGAATACCCGCCAAAGTAATAAGAATGATAATGTCGCCATCAAGATAAGTAATCATTTGCACTAACATAAAACAAAACCAATGTCTACTTGATTAATAATGGTTAATTCATTTTTTCTTATATTTGGCTAACCGCATCATTTATCTTCTGTCAATTTTGCATTGTGGGGAGATTAGATGTCTTAATTGATTTTAGTCACCACAAAACTCTGCCGACTCTCAGGCTAAAACCCCCCCCAATATCACGTTAGATTAGGATAACCATAGGATTATGCATAGTAACACAATCGAATAGAATTAAATTATATAGCTTAAAATTCCAAAATATTAATAAATTGAAAGAATTGTTTCTTACCCCTAGTGATCGAACACCCTACTAATCCGCACGAAACCCCATCTGACCGTGTTTGGGTAACACTGCGCGATAAAGTGTTTGTTTTTGGTAAGTCAGCAAATATAAAATTTAAAACTTGAAACAAAAAATCACAAAACCCCACAAGATAACGACACACGGGCTCGACCTCGTGAAGGCGCGACCTCATTATGTATTTCGCTAGTTTTTTCAGAAGGTTGTGTATCTTCTTCTTGAATTAATTCAAGTCCTCCGTCACTCCTACTTGATTCGAGAAGTCCATGACTCCCACTCGCTTCTTGTACCATGAGGCTATTCTCAAAGAACTCAGCATTTCGAGCAACAAAAATCTTGTTCTCGAGTGGATAGTAGAAGTAGTAACCCATCGTTTCCTTTAGGTATCCTACAAAGATACACTTAATGGATTCGAAGGATCGAAGTTTTGTCATGTGTGTCTTATTTCATTCACTGAGTGCCTCACAACCTCAAACTCCTAGTAGACAGCCTTGGGGAGCTTTCACGTGCCATATTTCATAAGGCATCCTTTTAACCTTCTTGGTTGGAACCATATTGAGAATGCGAGCTGCAGACTCGAGAGCATATCCCCAAAAGGATTTTGGTAGAGTTGTTAGATTCATCATGGATTGAACCATATCAAGTAAAGTTCGATTCCTCCTCTCAGATACCCCGTTATGTTGTGGTGTATAAGGTGGAGTAAGCTGGGATACAATACCATAACTTTTCATTTTATTAACAAACTCATGACTCGTGTATTCGCCTCCTCAATCAGATCGAATCGCCTTTATCTTTTTACCGAGTTGATTTTCAACTTCATTCTAAAAGACCTTAAATGTTTCAAACACCTCATGTTTATGTTTCATCAAGTAAATATAACCATAACAACTGAAATCATCTGTAAAGGTGATGAAGTAACTAGCACCCTCTCTTGACATATTTCTAAAAGGGCCACATACATCAGTCTGTATAAGTCCTAATAGATCCTTAGCTCTTTTCACTTGATGTGAAAAAGGCTTGCGCGCCATCTTCCCAGATATACAAGACTTGCATTTCTCAAGTGATTCATCGTGAGTGGATTACAAGATCCCATCATACTGAAGCTTGTCTATGCGTTTCTTGTTTATATGATCAAGACGACAGTGCCATAGATAAGAAGAGTACAACGCATGTTTGGCTCTTTTGTTGCTAAC
Organism: Tanacetum coccineum; assembly: GCA_026074375.1. NCBI lineage: Eukaryota > Viridiplantae > Streptophyta > Magnoliopsida > Asterales > Asteraceae > Tanacetum > Tanacetum coccineum. The sequence continues at coordinate 11,400 of BQNB010018477.1, read as the reverse complement.
ATTAAACATAGAACTAACATTTGGATAAAGATTATGCATATCTGTTCCATAAATACCATCCCTTAGAATTGCATTAAAATAAAACACGTTATCTTTTGAAACAGAAATACCATAATTCATAAATGTATGAATATAACCGTTATTAACCAAACGAGAAACTGAAACAACACCCCTAGTAATAGAAGGTGCAAAATGACAGTTGTCTATTACAATTATGTAAACCACTAGGAAATTATATTAAAACTTTCAATAGCTCAACGCTGCAACACATTCCATTGCCATGTACAGACTTAAAGCTCCAAGTTTCAACTTTCTATTCTTGCTTACTTCTAAGACCCCTGCAAGGTATTACATATAGAGTACCACAACTCCGTATAATATACCCAGTCTTATTATAGGAAAAAGCTATAGAGCATTAAAGGGAATATACCTGAAGTCCAGCCACGCAGCAATCTTTCTCCTTCTTTCACCTCAGCATCTGGTAGATAGACATTCTCTTCCAATACCCACCTCCTTGAAGTGAGTGAGCAGACAAAGTCCGTTGTCCTGGATTATCTCTCTTAGGCGGCGGTTGGGTCTGGGCTTGGGAGCATAAGCAAGCTATCTTTCCATGTTTTTCCTACCCTTTGCCCCTCGCGGTTTTTTCTTGTCCTTCTGATCTACTTCCCGTATAGCTAACACAGCGGGAGTTTCAGCCTTCTTTGGAATACCTTTCTTATGGAGTTTTAGCATAGCATGTCAATCAAACTATCTCTTCCCCCCATGCCCTGCATGTATATTCTGAAACCGAACTGATCATAGTCCCTTGTTAGAGAGAATTCAAAATAAGACTCACACCAGGTTCATTTGGCATAGCATATCCTAGGCGTTCTAATGTATCCAAGTAGCTCTTCATCTTTAAGAGATAGGAGCTTACTGATTGACCTTCCTCCTGTTTACAAGTGTGGAATGCTTCAACTGTTTCAAACAATTCATGTTTAGCCTGCTCTTTCGAACATAGTTTTCAGTTCCTTCAGCATGTCATGTGCATTGTATTTCTCTAAAGTCCTTTAAAGATCTGGAGACATACTTGACAGCATAAGACATGCAACCTCTTGCTCAAGATTGACAGTCTCATAGTACTTGTCTATAGTGTCAGGGTCAACAGTTTCAGGATCAGGAGCGGGTCCAGTAGGTTGTTCCATAAACTTTATCTTTTTCTCATACATGAGAACAATCCTAAGATTGCGATACCAGTTTGTGAAATTCGAACCAGTGATTTTCTCCGCCAGGAGAATCGACCTGATAGTCGTATTGTTTGTGTTTTAGGCAGCAGCAGCCATCTACAAAAAATCCAAAGGTTCAAAAAATATTAGTATTTTTATCATAATCTCCTTAATAAAATAACTACCATGATTAAAAAATTAAACAATTACTTATTAAGTAGTCCAAAAGATCCAACTTGACGTTCTACCATTAATGCATTTGATCTACTAGAAATGGTAAACTCAAAAGGTAATCAGCGTGTGATAATTGCCAACATGTGCAACTCTTAGCCTTTATGGGGCACAAGGCATTATAATCCAGAATTACAATGTCAAGTAGCATGTTTAACCCCATCCAAAGCCATCGAGTCTCGAAGTTCTGAAACCACCTACTCGATATAAGTACGACCAAAACAAATTTCCATAAATTTACAGTCTCAAGTCTGACCATACGATTGTTATATTACCTTGTTTGCAAATTTACCTAAAACTGTTTTAGAGTAAAAATACAGCTTAAGTAATTTCATACTTGGATGACAAATGTCTTAATTTTATGGTAGAATTTGATAAAAACAATGTTACCAAAATTGTGTATAAGGAAGCATGCATACAACCTTATAACACTAGTTATTTTTAAAACCTTTCCATTTTTGTTTTAAAACTTTCTATAAATAGAAATCCCTACATTTTATAAATCACATGCCATTTATAAAATTAGGGTTGCCATGTTTACAACATTTTCAAGTATAAGTGATCTTACTACGGATAAGGTTAATTCCCCATGGGAAATAATCAAACCCTAGTAACGAATACGACATACTTAAAATATTGTTTAAAACGGTTTATGTAAAATTTGGGTATTCTTGCATTGTTCCGTCGCGGGTTCCCTTGCGGAAACCACTAAACCCCTGCGTTATAGAACGTTTGCAAGAAAATTACAAATTTACGTATATAGTCCATGATTTAGCAAAGTGTACATATCGATATATGATACAATAAGCATTTTAATCATATACTTTTATTCCATATTAATTTTGAAAATCAATATTTGCATAAATTTAAAAAAAAACGTCCACTAAAATAAACATGCAAAACATATTTACCAAGATATTAATTTTATACTAAACATAGAAACAAAGTACCAATAAAAACACTTTATTCAATAGAAGCTTCCCTACTTTTGCAAGTCACAAATAATACACGTAAAATTCTCATGCATACAAAACCACACCCGCTATGCATACAAATATATATAATATATATAAATATATTATATATATATATATATAGATAATAATATATATATATACTAATAAATATATATTATAATATCTAATATATATATATAAAATATATAAATTTATATTATTATATATATAATATATATATAAATATATAAATATATATATAAATATATATATATATAATATAAATTATATAAAATATATATTATAATATATATAGTATCTGTAATGCATGCGTGTGGTTTTGTATGCATGAGAATCTTACGTGAATTATTTGATTAATTGCAAAAGTAGGGAAGACTTTTGTTGAATAAATGCTTTAATTGCGTACATGATTCTTGTTTAGTATGATTAAAATTTGGTAAATACGTTTTGCATGTTTTATATAGTGGCGTTTTTTTTTTAATAAATTATGCAACAATGATTCAAATTAATATGGACTAAAAGTACATGATTAAAATGCTTATTGTATCATATATTGATATGTACACTTTGCTAAATCATGGACTATATACGTAAATTTGTAATTTTCTTGCAAACGTTCTATAACGCATGGGTTTAGTGGTTTCCGCAAGGGAACCCGCGACGGAACAATGGCACAAAAAAAATACCCAAATTTTTACATAAACCCGTTTTATAGACCAATATTTTAAGTATGTCGTATTCGTTACTAGGGTTTGATTATTTCCCATGGAGAATTAACCTTATCCGTAGTAAGATCACTTATACTTGAAAATGTGTAGAACATGGCCACCTAATTTTATAAATGGCATGTGATTTATAAAATGTAAGGATTTCTATTTATAGAAAAGTTTTAAAACGAAAATGGAAAGGTTTAAAAATAACAAGGTTATAAGGTTGTATGCATGCTTCCTTATACACAATTTTGGTAACATCAGTTTTTTTTTAAAAAAATCCAAAATTTTTCTACCATAAAATTAGAGGGCGGGGGGGGACAGGGAGACATTTGTCATCCAAGTATGAAATTACTATAAGCGTAATTTAACCATCTAAACCAGATTAGGTAAATTTGCAAACAAGGTAATATAACAATCGTATGGTCAGACCTGAGACTGTAAAATTATTGAATTTGTATTGGACGACTTATATCGAGTATGGTTGTTCAGAACTTCGACTCGAGGCATATGATGGGTTTAAACATGCTACTTGACATTGTAATTCTGGATTATAATGCCTTGTGCCCCATAAAGGCTAAGAGTTGCACATGTTTGCAATTATCACACGCTGATTACCTTTTGAGTTTACCATTTCTAGTAGATCAAATGCATTAATGGTAGAACGTCAAGTTGGATCTTAGACTCTAAGAAAATAAAATTGTTATTTTTTTAAACATGGGTAGTTAATTTTATAAGAGATTATTATAAAAAATACTAATATTTTTTGAACTTTTGATTGTTTTGTAGATGGCTGCTGCTGCCTAAAACACAAACAATACGACTATCAGGTCGATTCTCCTGGCGGAGAAACTCACTGGTTCGAATTTCACAAACTGGTATCGCAATCTTAGGATTGTTCTCATGTATGAGAAAAAGATAAAGTTTATGGAACAACCTACTGGACCCGCTCCTGATCCTGAAACTGTTGACCCTGACACTATAGACAAGTACTATGAGACTGTCAATCTTGAGCAAGAGGTTGCATGTCTTATGCTGTCAAGTATGTCTCCAGATCTTTAAAGGACTTTAGAGAAATACAATGCACATGACATGCTGAAGGAACTGAAAACTATGTTCGAAAGAGCAGGCTAAACATGAATTGTTTGAAACAGTTGAAGCATTCCACACTTGTAAACAGGAGGAAGGTCAATCAGTAAGCTCCTATCTCTTAAAGATGAAGAGCTACTTGGATACATTAGAACGCCTAGGATATGCTATGCCAAATGAACCTGGTGTGAGTCTTATTTTGAATTCTCTCAACAAGGACTATGATCAGTTCGTTCAGAACTATAACATGCATAGCATGGGGAAGACGATAGTTGAATTGCATGCTATGCTGAAACTCCATGAGAAAGGTATTCCAAAGAAGGCTGAAACTCCCGCTGTGTTAGCTATACGGGAAGGTAAGATCCAGAAGGACAAGAAAAAACCGCGAGGGGCAAAGGGTAAGGAAAAGGGAAAGGATAAGCTTGCTTATGCTCCCAAGCCCAAGATCCCACCGCCGCCTAAGAGAGATAATCCGACAAAGGACTTTGTCTGCCACCACTTCAAGGAGGTGGGTCATTGGAAGAGAAATTGTCTATTGTTGTTTTTTGTTTAGTCGGCAAAATATAAATTTAAAACTTGAATCAATAAAATATACACCACACAATGACACATCACATGGTATGACATACTGTCTTCATTCCTAATTGAACACCATTTTACTAAGTTATTTTTGACCCGACTTTGTTTACACGAAGTCACGGGGGAGACATATTACTTGTTAAAGTATATGTCAATGACATCATTTTTGGGTCTACTAATCAAGATTTTTCAAAACGATTTGCAAATCTTATGAAAAATAATTTTGAAATGTCTATGATGGGTGAACTTAAGTTCTTTATTGTACTTTAAGTTCATCAATCACCCCGTGGCATATTTATTAGTCAGTCACAATACGCAATTAAGCTTTTAAAGAAACATGGTATGGATGAATTTGTCTTTATGAGTACATCTATAACCACTGAGAGACTAGATGCTGATTTACAAGGCACTCCTACTGATCAAATGACTTATCGTCGGATGATTGGAGGGCTCGTGTATCTAACAGCCAGTCGCCCAGATATTGCTTTCGCCACCTTTGTTTGTGCTTGTTATCAAGAACGTCCTATGGTTAAACACCTCAAAAAGGTTAAGAGGATCTTTTAGTACCTAAGACAGTCCTATAACATAGGCCTATGGTATCCAAAGGATTTCGGATTTGAACTAATTGCATATTCAGAAGCAGACTATGCAGGATGTAAAGACGACTGTAAAAGCACATCAGGAAGCTTACAATTCTTAGGTAAAAAGCTCATGAGCTGGAGTTCTATAAAGCAAGATTGTACTGCGATGTCAACAGCTAAAGCTGAGTATGTATCATTGTCTGCGTGTTGTGCACAAGTCATCTAGATGTGCACACAATTACTGGACTATGATACAAGTACAACAGTATGCCGATGTATTGTGATTCAAAGAGCGCTATTGCTATTACATGCAATCCGGTTCAACATTCGCGTACAAAACACATAGACATCCGGTATCATTTTATTAAAGAACATGTTGAAAAGGGAACGGTGGAAATATACTTTGTCAGAACAGAATACCAACTTGCGGATCTATTTACTAAAGCTTTTGCCAAAGAATGCTTTGAGTACTTAGTTCATCACATTGGTATGAGATGTGTGACTGCAACACAGTTGGAAAGTCTGGCAAAGTTATCTTCTTGAAAAAGATCATACATCAAACTTGTAAATACATTTTTCAAAAACAAAATAAAAATAAAAATATATAAAAACCCAAAAAGATTTTCTTGATGTTTTTTAAAAACAAAAATCAAATACAAAAATAAAAAATTTAGAAAGACAAAAAACATAACTTAATCAAAATCACATGTCTTTTCATTCCAATCGGATTCATGATTCGATAATTTTCTCACAATTGTTCTCATTGTAAAAACATGTGTTTTTGTAATTTCCATTCACGTACATAACCTGCATCTTAATTTCACAAATTGCTTTCAAAATCTAATAAAAACAATGATCTCTCGAATATTTGATAATTTTTATATAATGGTATTGATGTGTTGTTGTGTGGTTGTAGTTTATGTTTCAAGTTTTAAATTTATATTTTGCTGACTTTACCAAAAACAACACTTTAACGGGCAGTGTACCCGGTCAGATGGGAGGTTCGTGGTAAGTATGGTGTCGATCACTAAGAGCGAGATATAATCTTTCAATTTATTAATATTTTGGTTATCTAAACTAAGTTAATCCTATTTTATGTTAAACCTATGCTAAACCTATGTTAATCCTAAATCTAACGGATAAGGGGGTTTTCCAGCCTGAGAGATTGGCACGGGTTTTGTAGTGACTAAAATCACCTTAAGACACAATAACACACGCAAGTAAATTAACAAAAGATAAAAGAGCGATCTAGCCAAAAATAAAAAAACTATATTAACCATGATTAATCCAATTAGAATGTTGGTTTGTTTATTTGGTGCAATGATTACTTATCTCGAGGCGGTATATCATTCTTAAAACTTAGGCGGCACTTCTTCCTAAGACCTAGATACGATGAATTTTGTCACAGTTAAACGTATCCACATAAAGCATCCTTATTTGCTGATTATGATCTATCTTAGGGATTAAAGACATGGTGATCTTGTTAAACCCTAGCTCATAGAAACTTTACCCACTTACTTCTTTAAACCAATTCATACACTAGTAGTCCACTAACCAAGTCTTTACCAATTAATTGAGAACTTACTCATTGATCCCAAGGGTCACTTGCCGGTCCAACTAAGCTCGCAATCTAAGGGCAAAGATAGGTTATTATTCGTGATCCTATTGTCTAGATGTATAAATCACTATATGGAGAGCCATCCCGGCATCTACATTACTTGGTCCGTATCATTAGATCCAATTGAATGATAGGTCACATACAAAAGCACGTAAACAAGTATAAACTGATAAACATAAATAAGCAATCAACGATAAATTAAGCAATCGAGATAAACAAAACCAAACATATAGATCTTCATAATAATGGCTAATACCCGAAGTTATTAGCCTTTAAACATTATAATCAATACAAGAGTAATAATTTAGCCAAGGTAAACTAATCGAGTTAATAAATGATACCAAAAACTAAACTATTACAAGACTATAGGAGATTACAAGTTGTTTCCTATTGAATTAATTGTTATGCTCGACCTATTCAGCTCTTCTTCTCTTCTGAAAATTGACTTTTATGGTTGAGGTATCAAAAATATGATTTAGCACACTGAAAACCTATTTTTAGGTTTTCTATTTATAAGGTCTGGAATTTGGTCGATACGGCGTATTGACGGCGTAGCGGGGGTTTCTTGGAGTAGGGACAATGTTCGATATATTCTAAAATATTTTATTACTATAACTTGAATACGGCATATAGATCTTCTCTGGATACGGCCTATTGAACAACATTCCTTTGTGGTCTTTAGTGAAGTGCAGGCACAGATACGCCATATCATCCTTGATGGATATGGCGTATTGGATGTCAGAACAGTAATATTCAAATGTCTTTGTTTAAGCTCCAGAATGCATGCCTTTTTGCTAATCTTCACTAAGTACTTCATAATTACTGTTGTAGCACCCCCAAATTAGGTCGCAGCGGAATACGGGTCTGGGGGTGATACTTCATAGATCAATAGCATAAGATATATATATATGAACGACCATTAAAAAGCTGTTTAAAATTGATACATTGGATTTAGCAAACTGTTTGATACAAAAGCCCAAAGCTTCACTTGTTCAAAATACAAAGATTCTAGTTCATAACGATTATAAAAAAGTAATGCAACCAAATCTTTAATGCATGTGACATCCAAATCAAACCACCAATGTATCCCTTACACCTCGTGCCTTATTGATCCCCTAAAAACATTGCTTTAAAACATCAATAATAATGTTGGTGAATTCATAGGTTTGTAAAATGTATAATGTAGGAACGCAATATTTCCTCATGATAATGCAACAAATGCAAACATCATAAAATGTGATTACGTTTTCCTAAGCTCATGACACTGAAGCTCGACATGTATGAATTGCAATATAAATTACCAACATTCCCCGTGATGATGTTCTAACCCACAACATCCTATGTCCGACATGGTATATGTTCGTTGTTCGGCATACCGGCACAGTGAGCATGACTCACCCGAACGGGGATGTCAATCCCATATATATTTATATTATAACATTCGCACTCACAACAAGTAATTGACAATTCATGATAATGGGCTCAGAGGGTTATCGCTACTTAGGAAAACACGTAATCGTAATGTAAAAATGTCCACTTGCGTCCAGTTGTAAAACATGCATATGTTACTCACCCCAAAACTTGTAAATCATTATAAATATAAAACATGGGGCTATGAACTCACCTTGTGTGAATGATAACAAATATATCACAGAAAATGCGTCACGATAATGACCGAATGCAACCTAATCCAATATAGGTCGTATAAGTACTAAGAACTTTGATTAACTAATGTCATATATAATTCTATATAGCTACATCAGCATCTAATTACATTTGTAAAACAACACTTATAAAGTAAAAATGTTTATAAATATTACTTTAGTAAAAACGACATAACTTTTATGTTTTAAGCCCGATTTGTACGTTTCTTACGTCCACGCTTTCGTATTAGAAAGATATATCAAAATATTACATGTTTATAATTTGAGTCCTCTGTTGAACAGTACTTTTGACTGTTCATGGGCTTTTATAAAATTATTTTTATAAAATTAATCGTCGTAAACCTGTAAATGTCGTATCTTATTCGTTTTAGCTCCGATTTTAGTGATTCTTTCGAGTACCTCTTCGTAATTAAAAGTTCTATCTAATTAATGATGTTTTAATATGAACAATAACTTATATAAAATTATTTTTATAAAGTTATTTATTATCGTAAACTTGAGAAATTCATAACTCCTTCGTTATTGATCTAAAAGTTACGATTCTTAATGTTTTGTGTTGATACAAAAGTTGGACGATCCTTGATTAGGTCTGAATTAGGTGTAATACGGATCTGTTAGGCTTCGGTTCCTGTATCAATTAAGTCTTGATGTATGAGACCTGCGCACTAAGAAAACAAAGCACCGTTAGGCTTACCGTGGGATTGTCTCCCACGATTATCCTCCGGCGTGAGAGTAAGTAATCGGTTTAGGTTTTAGTAGAATGTTAGGGTTATGAGGGCGTACCTTAGATGAGAGCCGAGGTGCTCTCTATATACTCACCAAACCCTAATGGGCTTTGTCCCATTAATTAGGTTAGTATCCGAGAGGTCTCACCGTTATTTAGTATTCGCCGTTATTTAGTATACGAGTGGCCCACCTCATGAATTATAACTCGTTCGTAACGGGTGTTCTAGATACTGCGCCCTGTTGCGCTAGTTGGTCCTCATGGGCTAAATCCCTCGTACGTGATAGCCCATATGTCATGGGCTTCCCCATAGGCAGTACCATTTGGGGCCTTGGAAGCCGTATTGAATGTTGTGCTATGGCCCATTCATCATGGGCCTGGGTATAAGTACTATTCGTGGGTCGGGTGCATGACCCGAGGTTGGACTATACGTCATCATGTCCCCCCAGTCTAGTATGCGCTTGGTAAGACCGCGGATGCTAGACTACAAATAGTCGCGGTAAATATCCCTGGATGCGTATTGTGGAAGAAACAAGAAATTGTCCCGCCCAAAACAATGAATCTGGTCAACTTGAGTCGCAAAAAATGCCTCTTCGTAATTCGTGAGAAGGTAGCTAGAACATAGCTTATACGTTTCACTCCTACCACACGATTAGGACAAGTGGGGGACACGTGTTCCTCATCCGGCGTCGTGTCGGTAACAACTTGCCCTATATAAGGGTTCGCCTCCATTTCACTGTCATTGCCACAGTAAAAAAAAAATCTCTTCCACCACCATTGATAAAGCTTCCATTAATCATCAAAAATCAAACACAGGTAATACGCGCGTGCGCATCCAAACCCTTGCTTCGCAAATCATGGTGTTGCAACTTACTGATTTTACATCAGAAATAACAGATGAGGAACTTCGTGAGTTCACATCTGAGTATTACATCCCATTCGCATTGCACCCGGTAGTGCCGGCTGCGAGTGCGAGTATAGCGGATTTCCCAGTGGGGAAGGTTGGGGTATACACACGGTTCTTTGAATTTGCCAATCAACGTGTACCCCTTTCGTTGTTTATGTGCAACGTCCTGAATCATTATCGTCTTCATATTTCCCAATTGCACTGCATAGGCGCGGCAAAAATAACCAATTTCGAGGTTAATTGCCGCCTATTGGCAATTAATCCCACGGTCCATTTGTTCTGCGCCTTCTATCACACCTCTTAGTCAAACGGATGGGTATCGTTTTCCAAGCGCGCTGGGCGTTTGCAGTGCTATACCGAAAAATTAGATGCGCTAAGGCGTTGGAGGGAGATGTTCTTCTGGGTAGATGATGCGTTGGTTCCCTGGGACTTCGCATTCTATACCCAGGGGTCATTGCCGAGGGATGAGCGTCCACCCCCCGGGTCGTATAGTATGGAGGATGCGGAACTTATAAATGAGAACCGTATCCCTATCAACGCATACTCGGAAGCCTTTCTATGCCACATGGGCATTAGTCGTAATTATTTCCAAAGCCTCGAGGAAGTGCCGACGTTTATAGGCGATGACGGCCGGGGTGGGTGCTTGTCCTTCCTTCTCCCTCGTTTAGTAGTGTAAGCGCTCTTTCTTATTTAAGCTTATGTAACCATTTGTTCTTTGTTTTCGGTTTGTGTTGCGCAGAGATGGATTTGTTTAGCGTGGTGCATTTGAGCAAGCCCAAGCTGGTGACCGAGGGGGTGCGCCCCTTAAGAGATGGTGAGGAGCCGCTGTTGGAAAGTACCGCAGGGCGCACAATGGAACTCGTGCTGGAGCAACCGGAGGTTGAGAGTACTGATGTATTAGCACCCACACCCCTGCGCAGTGTACCAGGTGCAACTGTGGAGCCCCCCGGGCCAGACGCAACAAGCATTGGTTCTTCAGAGGATGCTGATGTCGCAGAAGTTGACTCTGGGTTGAAACGCAAAAGGGCCACTAGTGATGACGGCGTAGGCCCGTCAAAGAGGGTGCGTCATGTCAGTCTAGGTTTGAGCACATCGACGGAGGAGGAAACCCTGGA
>BQNB010018476.1:43598-68241 GCA_026074375.1 Tanacetum coccineum | reverse complement strand
TAAGGGACACCCAAACAAGGTACTCTTTGATATGATATATTTATACATTTGAGATTTTCATTATATTATTTTTCTTGAATTAATTATTATCAAATAGATAGAATTGTGGTAACATCTTAAGTGCATAATATGAGAGTTTTCTTTGCAAATTGGCCTCATGTTACTGTTAGACCAATAGGAATTATGTCATGATTTCATTTTGTTGTTTAACATCACGAAAATATATTGTTGTTTTACATCAGACACTTGCTTTTAAGGTTCTTTTATTTAATTCTTACATGTATCATAAATCCATAATAATAGAAAGATTTTTGGATGTTTTTTCTCTTTAGGTTGCACTCACCGGCTATACAGAGGCGTTAACATGGATCATGTCCTTTTACAGAAAAATTTTTACCATGTTGAAATGTAAATATGGTAAATCAACTTGCATTTATCATTGGAAATCCCGGATCCTCATATTCTATGGTTAACTAACTTATTTAATAACGTTTTTCATAAAAATGTGGTGTAAGTTGTCTAATATCTAATTTAATAATTGACATTATTTCCAAAAGGTTACGCACAGCAGTCAAATTGATGGGATACTTGAAACTGTTGCACATAACAAAGATCATTCAAAACCTATCAAGGTAATATTCCAAGATATTTGTATGGTGTTCTAAAAATGTTGAGACAGAATGGGGTTTTACAACTCTTGAAGAGGTGTTTGGGCTGATTGGGTAGTTTTAAGGGATATTTGGTTTTGCTTAAAAACTGCATTTTAATGGCTGTTTAAGCTAATTTATTGTGCGTATATTTACATATCACCAATTCAATTGTACTATTAATGTCACGCCATTACGACCATCTAAACACCATTATTGTTCAATTTTCTTTTTCTTTTTTTGCATTTGAACTAATGCATTTTTATTGAATTTCAGGATCTTATTATATCACACCTTATTTTGGAAATCTCATGTAAGTGACTTTTGAAGTTATTATTATTTAGAAAAGTTATATGTTTGATGATTTTGAAGTTGTTATTATCGTAGTTCAGCTATGATTCAAAAGGACACTACGAAAATTTTGGTGTAAAATTAAAGATACTCAATTTAGTGATTTCAAAGGGACATCCAAACAAGGTACTCTTTGATATGATATATTTATACATGTATCATAAATCCACAATAATAGAATTATTATTGGTTATTTTTTCTCTTTAGGTTGCATTGACCGGCTATACAGAGGTGTTAACATGGATCTTGTTCTCTTACAGAAAATGTTTTACCATGTTTAACCGTAAAGAAGGTAAATCAACTGCATTTATCATTGGAAATCTTGGATTCTCTGATTTTAAGGTTAACTAACTTATTTATTAACCTTTTTCATAAAAATATGGTGTGAGTTGTCTAATATCTAATTTTTATGAAGCTGCTTATAACAGGTTTTTGGGACTGTTATTAGAATAATACTTTTAAGGACTATTTGGGTTGCTTATTTAAACTTCTTATAAGGAATTTTAGAATTAAGGAAAGAAAAAATTAGGTGCTTTTTAAATGATATAGTTTATATTTCATTTATTTTCTTCATCCTCGACCAATTATCTCATTTTAATAATGATTAATTTTTGTCTTTTGTTGTAGGGAAAAAATGTCTGTGGATAATATTGATGTTGATGTCACTGAAGATCTGCTACGAGAAAACTTCAACCATTGTGGGACAATCACTTAAGCTAAATTGATGTGTCAAGATAAAGGTCCTAGCTAGGGAGTAAAAACTTTATGTTCTGGGTGTTTTATGGAGGGTTGTGCATACTATATTATACTTTCCATGAAGTTTTTATAATGTTTATGCTCATTGTTACCATTGATATGTTTACTACATTTTTGAGTGATGTTTTACAAGATACATGTTTCATTGGAGATTAATGTTGGTAATTAAAAGCACAAAACAAATAATCAAATTCGAACAAACGAAGCAGAAGCTTTATTCAAATACCAAGCCAAATTACAAAATCAAATTCAAAGGTACCAAACCCTAATTCCAAAAAGGTACGAAACAAATATTCAAAGGTACAAAGAAAACTAATAACATTGGACTCTATTTATAGGCAACCAATGACCCAAAACCTACCAAATTCTATACCAACACAAATTAGGAAACAAATCAAAAACTAATATCTATCCAAAACCAAATTTACCAAACGCCCCTTAGAGTTTAAGTCACTTTTCTAACAATCTTCATCGTGACTTGAACTCCGCTCGAGACTTCAAACCAAACGAATCTTTCGTCTTCAAATTCAAATTTCCAAACGCTAGAGATGCTAGCCAAATTCAAAACTAACGATCAATTCCCAAAACAAATCCGAAACAAAATCGATCATTGCCACTTAAGTATGTTTTACATCTTTTATGTTTTAAGTCAATAACATTAGGAAGATTATGTAGTGAATAAAGTTTTTATTAATTCATTAATATTGAGATTAAAATTTATTATAGTAAAAATGATGTAAAAAGTAACACTTAACTTATTTCATATATTCTTTTTTTTAGTATTTTCGAAACACGTATGGGGTTATAAGTGTTAATATAAAAAGTAATGTATGTATGTTATCAAACTCTTATTAAATGTCAACATTTGTTACGTGTGTTTGTTGTTGCACATATATTAAATGCCTTTTATAATGTTGCAAAATTTTATTTGTATCATAATGTAGCATTAATATTTTTTATTCATACATCTAATATATCATTTATTTACATAATATCACAAATCGATCTCTTATATAAACACTATTGAAAGATTTTAAATTTAGGCTCCTTCTATTTCACGGGTCAATAAACTACATTGTTGTTTCAAGACCCCTAGCTTTTCACACATGGATAAATATACGTTGATGTTCCAAGAGTCAAAAGCAAAAGAGGTTTGAAGGTTGTCGTTTGTGAATTTGGAGACGACAATGCATGATCTTGCCATTTAATACAATCTTTCACATATTAATGAAACATGTTTACGTTTCAAGACCCGTAGCTTTTCACACATGGATAAATATACGTTGAGTGCGTTTGGTTTTGGGCAGAAACGCCGTAGAGTGCGTTTGGTTTTGATAAAAACCATAAAGGGTATGTTTGGTTTGGATAATAACCATAAGAGGTGCGTTTGGTTTGCTGAGTTACACCCAAGGGGTGTGTTTGGTTTGGCATTTAACGCCAACAAGGAGTGTTTGGTTTAAGAGAAGCACCAAGGGGTGCGTTTGGGGTAGCAACTCGTATAAGGGCGTGTTTGGGTGAGCAGAAACAACTTTAGAGTGTGTCTTGATTTATATAAATCGGAAAATAAATGCATCATAAGTTTTCATAAATATTAAACCGGATTAAATGGTGGTCATTGGTTAAATAAATGTGTCATGTATTAATTAATCTTGCCTAATCATATATATTGAACACATGAGTAAATTTCAACATGTATTAATTGAAAAAGGGTTAAGTTATATAATTACAAGATTTTTAATTCGTAATATATCAATAACCGGATAAACAAACGAAAACTATACTTTTACAAATGGGATAAATATTCTAGCAACCCGTCGAGGAAACAATATATTAAATTATAAAATAATCTTATATTTTATAATTATCAACTAGAAACTAACATCATAACTGTTGTAAGAGTTTTAAAAACGTCGTTTAACATAATTTGCATATTTGAAACGTGTGTTCATTTTTATAAAGAAACTTTCTATTAAATCATTTGGGGATATCCGGGAACGTGTCGAATTATTTAGTTTTATTTATTTTTATCACTTTTCTTATATAATATTTGGGAAGTATTATATGAGTTAAGATCAACATAGACTCATTATTTGTCATAGATCTAATGAATCAATCTCAACCATCTATTTTTTCATCAAAAATATTCCAAGAAAAGGAAATTCTTACTCCAACGAATGAACTCATGAACAACATAAACGAGCATTTGTTGGAGAAATTCCCGAGAGAATAAATGGTTTTACTTAAGTTGCGACGATGCTACTAGTCATGGTTGCGACGAATGTGTCTATTGAGTTTTGGTTCAATGAGTGTCTATATGCTTCATACTTTCCTTAATTTGTTTCAAAAGTAGTTTGTAAACATGAAAGATACCATTATTAATGGTTAATGGATTTTCTCTTGGCAAAAAAAAAATTAGGTACATATACTCGCACTCGTTATAATAGTGTCTTTTATTTTGATTGACTTACTCAGATATAAATCATAATTTCATCACTAGTTATTAAGTGTTATTTGTTAAAATAGGGTTAAAGCCATTAAATATGATTGGAATGTTTTCATCTAGATTTAATGAGAAAGGAGTTTCTGAAGCAGAGTGACCGGTCTCACGGTTTAAACAGGATTTTCACAAATAAAGATCTAAATTAATCTAGATGAAATTTAAAAAAAATAGGTGAAATAATAAATAAATTAGGTGAAAATCAATCAAGTCAACTTTCTTATATTACATCGGTTCAGAAACATCGTAAGTTACTTTATGTAAAATAAAAAAGTACGATGTTAATAAATGGACTATGTTTATTCTAACAAGGTTTGGTTATATATTTTTGAGCAAACATTAATCAGTTTGATTTTTTATATCGGAACAATATTTTTTAATGAATATTCTTAAGCTATATGAACACTCTGGTCAAACTCAAATAGTTCTTCAACCTAGCTAAACTCCAGCTTGACTGTTTGGATCTCTATTCTTTCTTTCATTTATAATGGAAACACTAGACTTCAATACTACAAGCATAAAAGCTTGACTGAGGTTCACGATCTGGGTTGACGTACACTAAACAAAGCAATGACCACAACAGTCAATTTCGTCAACAGAAGTAGAAAACCACAATCGTTGGCTCACACTTCAAGTCCGTTCCACTTTCACGAGTAATATCTGGCTTTCGTATATTACACATTTTAGATTATAACATTTAGCAGAAAAGATGCATCAATATGTTCCCGAAGGTCTTGATCATCACTTTCGGATCAAGTTGAAGCAACAAAAAACAAGCTTCACACAATGAACAAAACCAAAAGCATACCAAAAACACTAAGGTTACTTTTTATGAGAATAAAACACATGAACCGAGTATGAAGCATGAAATTTCAACATCCCGCCCCCGCCCCCAGCAGCATTCACTGGTGTAAATCATGCAAATAATGTTATTTTGCCTTCAATTTGATACAAAGGGTCATAACCCACTCACTAAGTTTAAGTAGCATTTGATCTTTACACTTTTTACATACATAAAAACTCAAAAGTGTGCAGAATGGGATCAATAAGATAAGAAATATCAGTAATAATCCCGAAAAGAAGAAGAAATTTGAGCAACATAGTGGACAATTGAAAATACACTACTTTGAGGACAACCGTCTGCGACATCTTTCAAGCTGTATTCGCTTACCATGAGAAGCTTCACCCAAAACAACCTCATTTACCAGATCCTTGAAGATCAATCTTTCAAACTATCCAATGTAATTACATAAGTTTCACCGTCATAAATCTGTCCAACTTTGTTTGGCACGATTCAGTACTTCTCCCACAAAATTGTGTATTTTGTTTTTTTTTTTTGTTCAACCCGTCATCCTTCCCTCATCTAAACATAACATCTTCTTTTTCTTCACTTGTAGTAGCTCTTGTATCTCCATACATAGATCCCTTAAAAGACTTGCTTGAAAAATATTTGAGTGAAGGTACCACTAAAGCTAACTTCTTTGCATGAACCTCATTAACAGTATCGAAAATTAGCTTCCTATGGAATTTTTCTTTATTGATTAACCTATTTTATTTGAAGGTTCTTTGCTTGGTAACTGGATTACTGAATTTGGTTTGTTCCAATACCAAAAATAACTCGGGGTTAATCGGGTGGCCCGAAGAGTGGAACTCGAATGTTGTGAGGCTCGACCCGAGGTCTCTGAGGAGAAGCCCTGAAGCTAATAGGATTTCAAAAATATACCTATCATCCGGCTTTGTGTTTTCACATAGAGATGCAATGTAATCTGTGTGTTCTTCGTTGTGGAGATGGAGTTGAGCCTTGTGATTTTTTGAAACTAAATAGCATGATGGTTTGCAGCTTTTTATGTTAATCTTAGTAGAAACGACCGAAGCTGAGTGTGTAGTAATGACTTCATCTGGGCATTTGGTACATTGATCTTTAATCACTTTGGATAGAATCAACTGAGAAATCAAAGATAGTGTCAATTCGTGAAAAACGCAGCACGATAACCACTTACAAGACACATGAGTTCCTCTTAACTAGCTTTCTTTGGTTCACCGGACTAGTATTTTGTTAACGTTTTAATATTTTTGATCTTCTTCCGTAACGCCATGGAGCACTTAAAAACCTGATCGCTTAGCCGTGAAGACTCAGTGTGGTGACATGTAGTGTTGTGTGGTCAAAAAGAAAAAAAAGAAAAAGGAAAAAAGAGTAGCCACAAAGACAACTACGAGAACTGTCATTTTTATACCTAGAGAAACCGATTGTACTCGTTGACAAGGTAAAAGCTTAGGCCTTTAGAAAGTAACCACATAAAATGGAGGGTTGATTGGGGTCACGCCCATTTCTTGTTTTGATTGGTTGTAGTAGAATCGGGTAAAGCTTCTAGTCTCATCAATTTTGCCACAACACTAGGTGGCCGTGACTGAACCGATCCTCGGTCAGCAGAGATGGCCTCGTCCTGTTATGTTATTTATTGGGAAGAATTGAACAATGTTCCAACCACGTCGCTTTGGACAGATGGTTTAGAACCCGAATACAGACGTTGAAGAAATTTGATATTGGATAACCCATTTTGTCGTCTGTGTGGTTTTTAGCAAGAAATGATGAAACGAAGATTTGGTTTGTGTGTTTTTATTGGGTGACTAATCCTTAATTTATAAGAGATGCAAGGTTATTATTTATGAAGTCATTAACATAATTCATTAACTAGACAAATAACTCTTACAGAAATTGGACTTCCCTCAAGATACAATCCATACATAGTTTCATCATGGCAACTAAATATTATTTAATTACTCTTAATATTAAGTATCGATATAAATCTATTTCTATTTTTTTATTGAAACAGACTTTTTTAAAACTCTTTGAAGCAACATGATTAATTTGTGATGATGTGTCATTCTCATGGTTCATCTCCCATATGGTATTAAAAGCAACACATATAGAATAAGTCAAACACGTCTAAGTAACAGTTTTAACATTGTGGTTTCATGTCATAAAGACATTCCACAAATAGATCTCAATCTTCTTCAATTCATTCTATAGAAAAATCAACCACCACTATTGTAATTGACCATATTTTTAGAAATAGTTACAATCACATCAATCACACAAGACTAACACCCGGAATGGATCACAGTTGTCTTTTGTGATGATTTTGTTACAATTAAGTTTTAATCTTTTCATTGTTATGTCTTCGAATTTATATAAACAGGATATAATTGGGTCTCAATAATATGTATTAACTCATGCAAATTAGATCTAAATAATTTATGAATTGAGAAATCCTATTGAAAAAAATCCTAAAAACATTATTTGAGCTAATGGCCAAAATGGTGTTTCATTTTTTAAAGAAGCCTTTATAATTTAGAAATGCGAAATACGATTGAAAAAACCTTAAAAAATTATTGATTTGATGCTAATTGTTGAAATAGTGTTATTATTTTGTAAGAATTTTGTTGAAAATTCTTTCGTGTCAAAGTTGCCTATTTGAGGCTAATGGGCAAAATATGGTTATATCAGTAGTGATTTGTCTGATGTGAAAGACAATATTAAAATTTGTGTCCGAATTGTTCATACTGGTGCAGCCGGTGTATAATAAACAACACATCAAGAACATGGAGCTCATAGTCATGATTAGCATTCAGTCTTTTTATTGAAAAGATTATTTTGAATTGTCCTAAGGATTCTCTCTTTACATAACATTAATAGGAAGCTTTTTTATCCCTTTAAATCTATGTAAGTAAATATATTAGTTACCTTTTATATTACTTGATTATAATTCTATTTCTATCTATCTATAAAATCTATCTATATTATATATACCTCTAATAAATAATGTTTTTGACAGAATCTTCTATGCACAAAAATTAAATGCCCACCATTAGAAAAAATGATGTGGATTGCCAACTTAACTAACCTTGGTACAACACCAAATAGCACAAATATTTTGAAGAATAAATTAAAACACATAAAAACATTCCAAAAATAGTGTTTCAATTTGATAATGCATATCATTAAATTGGTTTTAAGGTTACGCCTTTTCACTATAGGAAGTCAAATAACACTTTTTAGTATTTATTAAATGTAATAATGCCTATCATTAGTCAAGAAACAATTTTTGTTTAATTCTCATTTTGGTTTCCAAAAAATTAAAACACATAAATACATTTCAAAACAAGAGTTCAATATGATAATTCCATCATTAGTTTTGGATTTTAAAGTTACAACGTTTTTAAATATTCATATGTAACATTCCTTAATTACTTCAATGTCAAAACATAATGCACAACATTTAAATAATGAATAATTGATTAAAAATTCAACATTTGTTTTTTATGAATGTACATGGTTAAAACAAATTTAAAGTCAACAACATTTTAGGGAGAGAGTTTAATGACAAAAATACTGTTTCAAACTTAGAGACATTTTCAAAACAAATAATCCAAACAAGAGTTCTTTTCTGATTTAATATCATAATGCCTATCTCTAAAATAAGCCTTGCTTGAGTGAATCTCGTGTATACTCTTTTTCATAATCACTCATTGTGAATTTCCCCCTCATGTTCAAATCATTGCAAAATCATTTTCGATCTATGAGGTTTAGCTTATTCAAAAACACCACGGATCTTCACTTTAGTTTTATGCATATGCGAGTGATTCAATGATGTTCGCGCCCTAAAATAGGTAATTATCACATATACTCAAATAGGGTTTCGATTTAAATAAGTTACTAGAGCTATGTTTGATGTTTTTAACAATAAATTTAATTTGTTTTCGAATTCCATTGATTGGAATAAATAAGTGAAATATTATGTTTTTTGTAAAGAAACTCCTTTGAGATTGATTTAAACCAAAAAAATGGTTACGTGTTTTGTTTTGATTTAATTTATTATTAGGGATTCAGATTGATATAGTAAATAGAATTATGATATTCTTTGATATAATCATATGTGATACTGAGGTTGTTTCTTACTAAATCGATACTAGCGTTTTTTTAGGTTGTAATTAGAGGTAGAACTACAAATGTGAGGTTGAAAGATTATACGATTATGGTACATGTCTTTTTTTAGGATTGAATATTTTTTTAAGTTTTGTGGCTTACATGCCTTTTGTTTACTTATTATAGCTATAACCATTGCAATCACACTAAAAGTGATTTCCTATATGTTCTTCATTCCCATGATTCAAAACAAGTTAGATCTACACTATATGCCGATTCAAAACACCGTCATTGTTCAATGTTCTATTTCTTTTTCTGTATTTGAACTAATTGATTTTTATTAAATTTTAGGATCTTATTATATCACACCTTATTTTGGAAATCTCAGGGTAAGTGACTTTTAAAGTTACTATTATTTAGAAAAGTTTTATGTTTAATGATTTAGAAAAGTTATATGTTTGATGATTTTGAAGTTGTTATTATTGTAATTCAGCAATGATTCAAAAGGACACTACATAAATGTTGGTGAAAAACTAAAGATACTCAATTTAGTGATTACTAAAGAGACACCCAAAACTAGTTACTCTTTGATATGAATATATTCTATACAATTGAGCTTTTCATATAATTATTATCTTGAATGAATAATTAAATCAAATAGATAGAAATGTGTAACACTAAGTGAATAATATGATAGTTTTTCTCTTGCAAATTGGCACATGTTACTGTTCACCAAATATAGTATCTTTAGTTTAAAGGACTTATGTCATGATGTCATTTTTTTGTTTAACATCTCGAAAATATATTGTTGTTTTACATCAGACACTTGCTTTAAAGGTTCTTTTATTTAATTCTTACATCTATGTTCCATAAATCATATAATTAGAAAAGATTTTTTGGCTATTTTTTTTCTCTTTAGGTTGCACTCACCGACATACAGATCGTTACATAGATCATGTCTTTTACAAAAAAGTATTTAACCAGTTGAAACGTATAGATGGTAAATCAACATGCATTTATCATTGGAAATCTTAGATCCTCATATTCTAAGGTTAAATAACTTATTTAATAACGTCTAATATCTAATTTAATAATTGACATTACTTTAAAAAGGTTATGCGGAGCGGTCTAATTGATGGGGTACTGAAAACTGTTTCACATAACAAAGATCATTCAAATCCTATCAAGGGAATATTCCAAGATATTTGTATGGTGTTCTAAAAGTTTTGAGACATAATGGGGTTTTGCAACACTTGAAGAAGTGTTTGGCTGATTCCAAATAGCAACTTTAAATTAGAGATTCGGTCGTTTTAAGGGGTGTTTGGATTTGCTTAAAACTGTATTTTAATGGCTGTTTAAGCTAATTTATTGTGAGTATATTTTCATATCACCAATTCAATTGTACAATTAATGTCAAGCCATTGCGACCATCTAAAACACCATTATTGTTCAATTTTCTTTTTCTTTTTCTGCATTTGAACAAATTCATTTTTATTGAATTTCAGGATCTTATTATATCACACCTTATTTTGAAAATCTTAGGTAAGTGACTTTTGAAGTTATTATTATTTAGAAAAGTTATATGTTTGATGATTTTGAAGTTGTTATTATCGTAGTTCAGTAATGATTCAAAAGGACACTACGTAAATGTTGGTGAAAAACTAAAGATACTGAATTTAGTGATTTCCAAGGGACATCCTAACAAGGTACACATTGATATGATTATACATGCATCATAAATCCATAATAATAGAAGGATTTTTTGTTGTTTTTTCTCTTTAGGTTGCATTGACCGGCTATACAGAGGTGTTAACATGGATTTTGTGCTCTTACAGAAAAAGTTTTACCATGTTGAACCGTAAAGATAGTAAATCAACTGCATTTATCATTGGAAATCTTAGATTCTTAGATTTTAAGGTTAACTAACTTATTTAATAACTTTTTTCATAAAAATATGGTGTGAGTTGTCTAATATATAATTTTTATGAAACTGCTTATAGCGGGTTTTTGGGATTGTTATTAGAATAATACTTTTAAAGTAGGGTTGCTTATTTAAACTTCTTATAAGGAAATTTAGAATTAAGGAAAGAAAACATTAGAAAAAATTAGGTGCTTTTTAAATGATATAGTTCATATTGCATGTATTCTCTTCATCCTCGACCAATTATCTCATTTTAATAATGTTTAATTTTTTCATTTGTTGTAGGGCACAAATGTCTATATGGATAATATTGATGTTGATGTCACACTGAAGATCTGCTCCGAGAAAACATCAACCATTGTAGGACAATCACTTAAGCTAAATTGATGTGTCAAGATAAAGGTCTTAGCTATGGAGTAAAAACTTCATACTTATGTTCTTGGTGTTTTATGGAGGGTTGTGCATACTATATTATACTTTCATTGGAGATTAATTTAATTGTAAGTAGAATAACATATAAAGTTTATGAATACTTCTCGAAAGAATGGAGTTTAATCACATACCTTATTCTAAGTTGCTTATTTATGATCATTTAACATATTTTGAAATTGATTAATCAAGTTGAATAGTTCAAGAATCATTAGTTATTACCGTTGCAAGCTAAAAACAACATATATAAGCTTCCCGGTGGTCAAGTTTAGAATAATGTAGTTACATTATACATGCTATTTTTTCTTATGAAAAGTTTAGAATGCTCGCAAAAAGTGTTCTTTTTGAATAAACTCGTCTCAAACCGTACGAACACATGCCATTCAGATTTGAATTAACCACTAAAGAAATCAGACTTTTTCTTTTTTAATATATTGTGGCTAATCACTTATAGTTTTTTTCTGTTGATTTTTTCTTTTTTTAACAAATTTTTTTTATTATATACACTTGCCACTTAAGTATGTTTTACATCTTTTATATTTTAAGTCATTAACATTAGGAAGATTATGAAGTTAATAAAGTTTTCATTAATTCATTAATATTAAGATTAAAATTTATTATAGTAAAAATGATGTAAAAAGTAATACTGCATTTGGTCCAATGGTATGGAGGTTTTACCCTCCTAGGCAAGGTCTCATGTTCGAGTCTTGTCTAGGGCGATAGGGGTTTCCTCCCGCGTGTGTAAAGGGAAGGGTGCCATTGCCTTCTGGGCTGGACCCAACCTGGTTGTGTGGGCTCGCTACGCCTTCTGGGCTAGGGGCCATGTAGCCACAAATTGCCGTTCCAAAAAAAAACTTATTTCATATATTCTTTTGTTAGTATTTTCGAAACACGTATGTGGTTATAAGTGTTAATATAAAAAGTAATATATGTTATCAAATGCCTTTTATAATGTTGTTGCACATATATTAATTTGTATCATAATGTAGCATTAATATTTTTTATTCATACATCTAATATATCATTTATTTACATAGTATCACAAATTTGGAGACGACAATGCTTGATCTTGCTATTCAATACCATCTTTCAGATATTAATGAAACATGTTTACGTTTTTTTTACTCTATTCACACACATAACTTCTTATCAAAATATATTACTTAAGAATAGGTATGACACTTGTCAATAGTCTTTTGGAAACATGACGATTGTCTTTGGTAGTGATTTTGGACAGGTTCTTTCGGTTATTCCAAAAGGTTCACGGTAAGACATTGTAAGTGCATCTTTAAAGCAACCTTACTTGTGGGATCATTGCAATGTTCTTAAGTTGACTGCAAATATGAGTCTGACTGTGGGCGCACGCCCTAAAGATGTGACAGAAATACACGAATTTGCAGAATGGATATTGAAAGTCGAAGACGGCAAGCTTGAAGAACCACTATGGAGAGGAATCTATAGATCTATAGATCTATCGAAAGAAATTTTAATTGATGCGAATACTGATCCGGTAATGTCTATTATTAATTTTACTTACCCAAACATTTTGGATAACATAAATGATCCATCGTACTTCCAAGAAAAGGCAATTCTTACTCCAACGAATGAACTCGTGGACAACATAAACGAGCATTAGTTGGAGAAATTCCCAAGACAAGAAATGGTTTACTTAAGTTGCGACAGTGTACATAAAACTGAGCGTAACGCCGACATAGATCAATCTATTTTCTCACTATAATTTATCAATGGATTGAAGTTCTCAGGTTTCTGAACCACAAGTTGCGTTAAAAATATGAGTCTCGATAATGTTTTTGAGAAATATTGATCAACCAAATGGATTGTGTAATGGGACAAGACTTTAGGTTCTAAAATTAACAATAACTTCTATTAGTGCACAAATAATTAACGGAACACACTTTGGAAAGAAGGTTATCATACCTAGGTTGATAATTACTCCGTTCGATAAACGATTACCTTTTAAGATCGTCAAAAAACAATTTCCTATGTGTCTCATTTGTCATGACGATTAACAAAAGCCAAGGTCAATCGCTTTCAAAGGATGGTTTGTACCTGCCACGTCTTTTTTTTCACACATGGACAACTATACGTTGTTGTATCAAGAGTGAAAACCAAAAAAGGTTTGAAGGTTGTCGTTTGTGATCAGGATAGAAATATATCTAAAACTACTACAAATGTCGTCTACCAAGAAGTAATACAAGGTCTATGAAGAATGTGCAAGGGGTACGTACAATCTACATATCACATGCTTTTGACTATATTTTTAAGTCTAATTAATTATTGATCACAATGTTCTTTTACATACATTTTCAATTGACTATTAGGTGATCACGAATGGACATTGGCAATTGACTTGATTAGCGCTCACATACGTCCTTTCATATTCAAGACCATAAAAGCTGAAGACCAAAATGCATTGATGTTTATTATAATAATTGTTACAAATACAAATGTTTATCCAATAATTCACGTATAAATTTGTTCTTTCATTTATTAACAGAACCTGTTTACGTTTAGTGTTTTTTTACTTTATTTATACATATAACTTTTTACAAATTTAACTCTTTAAAATACAACTAGGGTTACACGGGTCATTAAGCAAGTACTCTTCTATAAAACAGAATTTTTTTCATTCATCTATTTAAGTTTTTCTATTTCTATAAATAACATTTAACTAGAGATTGACACGTGACATTGAAAAAAGTTAACAAACCTAAAGAAAATAATCCTTTCATTTTTCAGTCATATAATTAATTTTTTTATAAATAACTTTCAACTTAAACTTGACACGTGGATTTTGTAGACACTGCTTTTACAAAAGTCAAAAAGCCTTTACAAAGTTGACCAAAACAAATGAAATGCTCGGCTAAATCAAGTCTGCTCATGAACCCTCCCCCATTTTACTATCTTCTCCAAAAATATAAATCATATACGCTCATGAAGATCTCTCTCCCAAATCAATTCATTCTCAAAACACATATAATCTCACCATTTCAAACTAATACTCAAAACACATAATCAAATAATCCCTTACTTTCACATCTCCCTTCTCCCCCCAAAATCTACAAAAAAAGCTACATTTATTTTTAAGACTTCCAATTTAGGTTTGTTTGTTCGACCTTTTTTGGGTTTGATTGTAGTGATTTTTTTTGTTCGACTATGACAAAGCACAATGTTAGGCAAAGAAATTTCTTTTTCGATTTTACTAGTTTTTTTGTTAGATTTTAATACTAGCATGAGACAATTTCTTCAATTTCAATTCTACTAGTTTTTTTGTTAGATTTTAATAATCTTTCCATTCTTCATAATCGCCTGACATAATTTTGGGAGACTCACGCTAAATTGTAATTGGTTGTCACAAAGGAAAACTTGTCACTGATTTATATATGGAAACTAAGCTAATTTTGTCATGTTTGAAATATATTTTTTTAAATTATTGGAAATTATATCATTAAATCAGGGTTATAATTGGTTGTTAGAAAGAAAAAAAATATTAGCAATTTATATATGGATACTAAACTTATTTTTGGTAAAATGTTTTCTTAATTGACTATTTACAATGAATTATATGAATAGGTTATGCTAATTTTAGGGGTTGAGGAGGTCAAGTAATGTCATCCGCATATCACAATTAATACTCATATTTCTTCTTATCAATAACCAAATGGCAATCAGGCTTGACAATGGTTTTATCTTGAACCTCTCTGCTATAAGAGAAAATATTATCTTACGTGTTTGTAGTGTTAGAACTTGGATGTAACCAATGCACAATAAACCAAAGGTGATCAACATGGAACTAATCATAATGGAGGAGCAGGTATGACACATAATTCAATATCAGCTTTGGTTGCAAAATTTGAATCATTTAATAAAATATTGGATTTCTCCTCATATTTGTGTACTTTGATTATCCTACTTACAACGAGAGACGAATTTCTATAGATGTTGAGAATAAACGTGTGGTGTTTCTGGGTAAGTTACATCTACCTTTAGAGTGAATTGATGCCATAGCAATCTGCAGTCTTACGGTACTAATACGTGCCACTGGAGCATAAGTATCAAAGTAGTCTATCCCTGACTTATGTCTAAAGCCCTAAATGACCAGCCTTGCTTTAAAATTTTCAATAGTTCCATATACCAATTCAAAAAAATAAAAATAATTTCGATCTATGAGGTTTAGCCGATTCAAAAACACCATGGATCTTCACTTTAGTTTTACGAATATGCGAGTGATTCTAAGATGTTGGCGCCCTAAAATAGGTAATTATCACATATACTCAAATAGGGTTTCGATTTAAATAAGATACTAGAACTATTTTGATGTTTTTTATAATAAATTTAATTTTGTTTCGATTCCATTGATTGCAAATAAATAAGTTGAAATATAAAGTTTTTGTAAAGGAAACTCACTTTGAGATTGATTTTAAACCAAAAGACATGGTTCGTGTTTGTTTTGATTTAATTTATTTTAGGTATTCTGATTAATATAGTAATTGAATTATGTGTTTCTTTGATTTAACATGTGTTGATACTTGAGTTGTTCTTACTAAATCGGTTCTGGTCTTTTTAGGTTGTAATTAGAGGTAGAACTACAAATGTGAGGTTGAAAGATCGTGGATTGAATATTTTTTTTTAAGTTTTGTGGCTTACATGCCTTTTGTTTAGTTGTGATAGCTATAAACATAGTAATCACACTAAAAGTGATTTCCTATATGTTCTTTATTCCAACGATTCAAAACAAGTTAGATCTACACTATATGCCGATTCAAAACACCATCATTGTTCAATGTTCTATTTCTTTTTCTACATTTGAACTAATTGATTTTATTGAATTTTAGGATCTTATTATATCACACCTTATTTTGGAAATCTCAGGTAAGTGACTTTTAAAGTTACTATTATTTAGAAAAGTTATATGTTTAATGATTTAGAAAAGTTATATGTTTGATGATTTTGAAGTTGCTATTATTGTGAGTCAGCTATGATTCAAAAGGACACTACATAAATGTTGGTGAAAAACTAAAGATACTCAATTTAGTGATTACTAAGGGACACCCAAACAAGGTACTCTTTGATATGATATATTTATACATTTGAGATGTTCATTGTATTATTTATCTTGAATGAATTATTATCAAATAGATAGAAATGTGGTAACATCTTAAGTGCATAATATGAGAGTTTTCTTTGCAAATTTGCCTCATGTTACTGTTAGACCAATATAGAATCTTTAGTTTAAAGGACATATGTCATGATGTCCTTTTGTTGTTTAACATCTTAACATCACGAAAATATATTGTTGTTTTACATCAGACACTTGCTTTAAAGGTTCTTTTATTTAGTTCTTACATGTATCATAAATAATTTTTTGTATAAAGTGTTGAATTTATATATTAGGTGAAAGCTTATATAAAGTTACTAAGATCACGGCCTGAAAAATGACCCAAACAACATCTCATCTCTTAATGACTCAAACGGGATAAACAAAAAAAGTACGATAGTTATTTTATGCAAAATTTAAAAAATCCTATAGTTGATGCGGTAATTCTAATAATGTTTCTATCTGTGGTCCTAGTTGTGGGAACCTCTGGTATAATATTCTTACAGATTTTGCTTTATGACTTCCGTTACTCTGTTTTTTGTGTTAACAATACTAGTGATTAGTTCAATATATTTTGACAATATTGATATACTTTCTTTTGTAATTCATGACGCTTAAAATTTACTAACCAGCATGGGGTATATTTTTGAAAAAGGGGCAATTGCATATAGAAGAACTCCTTTTATCTAATGCTTTATCCTTTTCGATAGTTGAATACTTGGATGCGACTAGGGTGGGAGGGGTCCTTCTAGAGGATGTAGTTACCCTCTGAAGAAAACTCTAGGTATAAGAACATTCTTGGCTTAGATGTGGCAATTTAGATTCATTTACGTATGAATCAGTTGATCTGGGATGTGTTTAGCCACATGAGAACGGGCCAAACAGGGTGAAAGTCGATCAATATGCAGTTTTAACGTGTCTATTTTTTCTTGAACTTTTTTAGTAAAAAGTGTTTACCGGTCAAACCATTTAAAATAGACACGTATCCCTCCCAACCTAAACCCATATCCAACCTTATTATAAATGACCCATACCATTTAACCCACTGGCCTACCCTCCCATATCTCCGCCTCCAGTATTGCCTAAAGGACCCTTTGGTCCAATTTAGAACTCTGTGTAATCCTAAAATCTTATGGCCTTATGGGACCTAGGACGCTGTGAGGGCTTAGGTTATAGATAAAACGTCCTTGTGTATCTAGAAATGGGATCATCTCTGTTATTTAAAAGATGGGCACTTACTTTATCTGCTTAGGTTTTCCTTGTGTATTCTTTAATCAGCATTAGTTTTCGGTTGTACAATTTTTTTTGCCAGTGCATGTGTTATAACGTAGTTGATAACTAATATCAGGTTAACGCATATATTTTTATTAAACATGGAAAATAGGTAGGTCTAGCAAGTTGGGCAAATTGTCGAAATGAGTTAATAATGATCGTAACCTGTTCCATTTACCCGCAAACATTTATTACTTTTTTTCCTTCTAAAACAAGTGTCTTGCTAAATAATATATACAGTTTTGTATGCATTACAAAAACTTTTTTGTAATTTTCATTTTTTTAATACTTGCCTGTATCCATTAAAGATTAATAAAACCTAATTCGACCCATTCACAAGTTAATGCTTCAAACACAGCATCTTTGATTTGTATGTAATGTGTGATTAAACTCTTTAGCTTGACTGTCTTCAACAATTAAAGGCTACTTGTGCGGTTTAAATATCAATAGCCCCGTCTCTAGTCTTGCATCATATATTTTTATCAAAATTCAGCTCTTACAATTTGCTTCCTTGATTATATATTGAGCAAATGATCTGGTCTCAAGAAGATTAAATGCTTATACGTCAATGCAATATAGTAACAACTTTGATTATTCACAGATCCTAACACAACTCCTAAACTGAGCGGATATAAGTGCTTATTATGCAAGAGAGACCTCACTTTAGCATCAGAAGGAGCAGTATTCCAACCTGCTATCCCATAACCAGTAGTGGTCCTTCTTTGTGGGCATACATTTTATGACCAATGATTGGAGAACATCACACATGCAAAAGATCCGCCATGCATTCCTTGTGCCATTGGTGAAAATTAGGTTATATTTATAACCGAGTATTATATGGGTACATAGATGAAGGTATATTGATTGGATGGTGGGTTTTGATAATATTAGCTAGATGGGCTATAAAAGGTTTATATGATCAACTGATCACAGCCTTTTGTTGTTCTTCTAATGCCATAAATCTACTAACCTGAGATGCTTGTGGCTTTTGCAATTTACCAGTTACAAATTACAATGTCGTAAAATTGGTTGGGTCGGGTGGGTTAAGTAAAGTCTAGCACAATATTATTGGTACATCACATCAGGTTGTTTACTTTTTGTATGCCGGGTCAGGTAGCGCTGAATCTGAATACTTTGTTTAATATGTATGCATTGCAGATTCCACCGGTTATAAATAAATGAGCCAAAATTGGCACATCTACCCAATCAATTCAAAGCCCAACTACTTTCTAAAATTGTTTGTGATCTAAAATAAAGCTCTCATGGCATATGATCTAGGTGTTTGGATGCACGTTTGAAACTTACTATGCAATATTGTATGATAGAATCACATAATCAACTATTGGAATCGTGTCCCAAAAGCTGTAGGATTACATTCCTATTTAGTCATTATCCTATTTTTAGACTATAGGATTTCATTCCTATTTGGGATAAAGTATTAATTAGTCATTATCCTATTTTTGGAATAGATGATGACTACCAAATTATTAGGGATTGGATCCTAGTTTTTCCTAGGGGTTACTTTTCTATATATAAAGCCCTTTTACATTCTCTTCCATAACACAAACACATACACATACATACGATCCTTCACCTCCATAATGGTTAATCCCTATTTAAGAGTTATCGTGAGAGTATTTAGTTTTCTTTTACATACTTCAACTGGCCTATATACCATTGAATGTTTGTATTCTTGTTTTTGATATAGTGGATTTTGTGGTCGTCGCCAGTGGTTTTTTCTCCCATTAAATTGGGGGTTTCCATGTAAATCGTTTATGTTCTTTATTTGCTATTATCGTAACTTTGTCTGGTTGATTATTGTTTTGGTTTAATCTTTGCTTCCGTACACACTCCAAATTCCCTACAAGTGGTATCAGAGCCAGGTTGCATGAAACTTTAATAAGACCTTTCTTGGCAATGTACTTTATACCTTTCTCACCCATGTGACCTAAGCAATAATGCCAAAGCTTGGATTCATCGAGGCTTAGCTTTGATGTAGCAACTCCACTAGTACTATATACTACGGTACCTTGTAGAACATATAAACCACCTGATTAAATGGCCTTCATCAACACCAAAGCTCCCTTGAATATTTTCATGACTCCACCTTCACCAGAGTACTTACATCCATTAGCCTCAAGAGTGCTAAGAGATATCAGATTTCTTTTTAAATCTGGAACGTGTTGAACCCCTGGAATGGTCCTAACAATACCGTTATGTATCTTAACTTGAATGTTTCCATTCTCAATAACAGGACAAATAGAATGATTCCCCATATATACATTACCACCATTAAAGGATTCATAAGTGGTAAACCAACTTCGATGAGGAATCACGTGGAAGGTACAACCAGAGTCAACTATTAATTCATCTCTAGATTTTTCGGTGTCAATGGCCAAGTAGACATCACCATCAGAATCGCCTTTGGCAATGGCTACCTCAACAGCTTTTTCATGTTTCTTTTTGTTATTCCCTTTACCTTCTCTTTCAAGTTTGTTCGTTAATTTGTAGCAATCAGAGACAATGTGACCATGTTTCTTGTAATATTTGCAACTCTTATTTGAATATTTTCCACGAGATCATGATCGATGTTCTTTATTTTTATTGCTACTCTCACCTCGGTCTGAACTTCGGCCTCTTACAACTTGGAGTTTTGTGAACATTGTGTGTTTGGCAAACAAAAAAAAGGTAAGTTTTTCTCCTGGTATTCATAGAACAAGGGATGCTCTTGACTACATTCATTCTGATCTATGGGGGGCCATCCCCAGTTATGTCTCGAGGAGGTAAATGATATATGTTGACTATTATCGATGACTTCTCTTGTAAAGTTTGGGTTTTTTCTTAAAGCACAAAGATGAGGTGTTTCCTACTTTTAAGGAGTGGAAAGTGCTGACTGAAAACCAAACAAGAAAGAAGATCAAAAAGTTGAGGACCGACAATGGTCTTGTGTTTTATGGAGAAAGTTTTAATGCCTTATGACAAAAGTATGGCATTGCACGACAACACACACTTGTTAGGACACCGCAGCAAAACACCATTGCAGAAAGAATAGATAGGACTATAATGTAGAAAGTGCGATGTATGCTTTCTCATGCCAATTTGGATAAGGATTTTTGGGTTGAAGCTGCAACTACCGCAGCATATTTAATAAACTGTTCTCCTCACAGATCTCTTGATGGCAATATTCCAGAAATACTATGGTCAAGTAATTCAGTTGATTATTCTAATCTTAGAGTTTTTGGATGTCCTATTTATGTACATGTAGATAAGGAAAAACTAGTTCCTCGTGCTGTTAAATGCATTTTCTTGGGTTATGGTTCCGGAATCAAAGGTTATCGTGTTTGGTGTCCCGATCCAAAGTATCGTAAGATTATTCATAGTAGAGATGTAACTTTTAATAAAGATGTTATCATTAATTCTGGTAAAGATTTTGTGCCATCTCATAATGTCGATAATAATCATATAGAAGGTAAGGTGGAGTTTGAGTTAGATGTTGAAAATACTACACATACTCAACCTCCATTTAATGATAAACATATTGAAACCCAAGATGATGGCAACATGCCTACAAGTCCATAAAGTCAACCTCATACCGAGTATCTTTTAGCTCGGGATTATGAAAGGCGACAGGTCAATAGACCTCCAAGACTTGAGGATTATCAATGAGACATAGTTTCTTACGCATTTGCCGCTGTAGCCCATATTGAAGGTTGTGAGCCTACAAATTATTTTGAGGCAATATCAAGTCTTAAATGTGATAAATGGGTTGTGGCTATGAAAGAAGAGGTTGAAAGTTTGCACAAAAATGAAACATGAGAGCTGGTGAAACTTCCAAAGGAGAAACGTGTGATAAGCTACAAGTGGTTATTCAAGGTTAAAGATGATATACCTGGGATTGAAAGCAAGCAGTACAAAGCTCGGTATGTAGTTCGTGGGTTTGATCAACGTGAGGGTATTGATTTTAATGAGGTATTCTCTCTTGTTGTCCGCCATACTTCTATTAGAGTTTTACTTTCTATTGTTGCTCTACAAGATTTAGAGCTAGAACAACTCGACGTAAAAACAGCATTCCTTCATGGTCATCTTGAGGAAGAAATTTATGTTGAGCAACCCCAAGGTTTTAAAGTTCCTAGAAAGGAGGACCATGTGTGTAGATTAAAAAAATCGCTCTACGGCCTAAAGCAATCTCCTCGACAATGGTATAAAAGGTTTGATTCCTTTATGATTGGTCATGGCTATGATCGTTGTAGTTATGATGAGTGCGTTTATCTCCAAAAATTTATAGATCAATCTTTCCTTTATTTGGTACTTTACGTGGATGACATGTTAATTGATGCATGTAATAAAGATCAGATTAGGGAGTTAAAAGATCAACTTAGTAAAGAATTTGATATGAAAGATTTGGGAGCTGCTAAAAGGATTTTAGGCATGGAAATTTGAAAAGATCAAAAAGTGGGTAAACTTACTCTATCATAAACCGATTACATTCTAAAAGTTCTCAAGAAGTTCAACATGAGCAGTTGCAAACTCATTCCTACTCTGTTAGCACCACATTTTAAGTTATCTTCTCATGAATGTCCAAAGTCTAAGGAAGATAAGAAAGATATGTCTCGTGTTCCATATTTGAGTGCAGTAGGCAGTTTAATGTACGCCATGGTCTAAACTCGTCCCAATTTGGCCCATGTCATTAGTGTAGTGAGTAGATACATGCATAATCCAGGAAAAATACATTGGGAAGCTGTTAAATGTATCCTTCGCTACTTGAAAGGGACTAGTAATATTGGATTATCTTTTGAGAAAAGACGTGCTAGTCCAAACAGAGTTGTAGGATATGTTGATTTCAATTATGCGGGTGACCTCGATGCAAGGAAGTCTCTTTCCTCGTATATATTTTCTCATTGTGGTTCTGCTATCAGTTGGTATTCGTCTTTGCAAGCTATCACAGCTTTGCCAACCACCGAGGCAGAATATATCTCTTCTACTTAGGGAGTAAAGGAGGCTATATGGCTTCGAGGAATGGTGAATGAACTTGGTCTACCTCAAAGGGTACTTGTGTACTGTAACAATTGAAGTGATGTGCATTTAACTAAGAACAACAAGTTTCATTCCAAGACCAAACATATCAAAGTGAGACACCATTTTGTTCAAGATATTGTTGAAAAATGAGAAGTTATAGTTGACAAAATACATACCAATGACAACCCTGCTGATATGTTGATGAAATTTCTCACTCCAACTAAGTTCAAACATTGTTTGGACTTAGTTGGCGTTATTGGTGTTTGATACCCTTCGGGGTGCGGCGACGACAACTATGAAGAGTTATGGCTTTTGGTTCAAGGTGGAGATTGTTGGAATCGTGTCCCAAAAGCTGTTGGATTACATTCCTATTTAGTAATTATCTTATTTTTGGACTATAGGATTTCATTTCTATTTGGGATAAAGTTTTAATTAGTCATTATCTTATTTTTGGAATAGATGATGACTACCTAATTATTAGAGATTGGATCGTAGTTTTTCCTAGGGGTTACTTCTCTATATATAGAGCCCTTTTACATTCTCTTCCATAATACAAACACATACACATACATACGATCATGCACCTCCATAATAGTTAATCCCTATTTATGAGTTCTCATGAGAGTCTTTAGTTCTCTTTTACATACTTCAACTGGCCTATATATCATTAAAGGTTTGTACTCTTGTTTTTGATATAGTGGATTTTTTTCTCCCATTAAATTGGGGGTTTCCACATAAATCGTTTGTGTTCTTTATTTGCTATTATCGTAACTTTGTTTGGTTGATTATTGTTTTGGTTTAATCTTCACTTTCGTACACGCTCCAAATTCCCTACATCAACTATGAACGCAGAAACATAGTAAAAGATAAAGGATGAACAAGCAGCTTTGATGTGCTGCTAGTGCAAAACTTCTTATTTGGACCATAAGATGGAAAATTACCATGTTCGGACATTTGAATTTTGGTTACTAATCGTTAACATTTATTAAAACATTTGAGAGTAATTCACTTCGTGAAGAAAAATAATCCTAAACAATGATTAATAAGACATAAAACAAATGATAATTCACTGCGTGAAACAAGGGAACCAACATGTGATTGGCACAGTTCGATCATATTCTTCTTTTGCATCAGCATCAACAAGAGTGTTTTATGCATCATTTAACCTCTCGGTTGCACTAGTTACTGCATGTGGAAACTCTAAACATTTGTCCAGATGGACAAGAAGAATGATTTTTCTGTACGTCTTCTTGATCTCAAGATTTGTGGCCTTGGGAGTCACCCCATGGACCACATAGTGAGTCTTGTCTTCCCTGCTCCTCACCGGGATCACTGCTTCTAGATTATCAAGAGCATCAAGTTTATTATAGTTTCTTCTAGCTTTCTTCAGATAAGATAGTGCCGACGCGTAACTTCGTTGTTCCAACTTAACCATGGCTAGGGTTTTGTATCTCCTCGCTTCGGTCTCGTTCCTTGCCATCTGAAATTATTATATAACATCTATGAAGCATTGTGGTGAGAATTATAAGATCAAAAATGATCATCTATGTTTTACAGGGAGATGCTACATATATTATTGCTTGCTAAACCAAAAAAAACAATAATCCTAGCGATGAGTTATTATATACAGATGCATTCTTTTAGCTTCAATAACAGATTCTGTATACATATCAATATCAATGGCTATAACGAATTTTTAATATTATGA